>JAHIAM010000010.1:0-46359 GCA_021605205.1 Aegilops longissima | reverse complement strand
GATAAGGAGCAAGGCCAAGACCCGCCATTCACCGGACGTTGGACAACTACCTCTTCATACGACGTGTACATGGTTGATACACCCAAAGGACCTGGCGACGACAAAGAAGAGCCAGACACGAATAAACCCTCTGAGATGCAGTCCAAGCGCCGACACCCCAAACGCCGCTCTAAGCCTCGTCGCTCAAAAGATAGCAATACTGGCACCGGAGAAAATAGTACTCCGGGCGACACCAAAAACAACGAAGACCCTGTCGGAGCTGCATCCGAACAGGAAGAACATGACAACAGGCAAGACAACCCTGATGAACAGGCCTTAGAAGATGGCTCGGAGGACGATAGTTACCGTCCACCCTCCAAGGACGAGACAAGCCTCGGCAACGAAGACTTCATCGTGCCTGAGGATCCTGTGGAGCAGGAGCGCTTTAAGTTTCAGCTCATAGCCACTGCAAGGAGCCTGAAAAAGAAACAGCAGCAGCTTCAAGCTGAACAAGACCTGCTGTCGACAGATGGACCGACGCCCGATAGCAGTCAAGAATACAGCCTCAAGCGCCCACCAAGAGCTACCGAACGCGCATCGCTACCTCAATTCGGCGAGGAAGCACCGAGCACACGCCTCTCACAGAATGCGGAACGACCGCCACGTGGTCGAGACAGGGCGACCGACCGGCCACCCCGCGGTAGGGATAAAGCGACAACTCAGGCCGAACAACAGCCTGCCCCACCGCCCCATAAAAATAGAGACAAAAGAGTTCGGGGTCACACGTACGACCTACGGCAGACACTGGACAGTGGAGCAGGACATACAAGATCGGTCTACGGATCGTGAGGACGTGCTTCGAGGCACGACGGCGGCTACCTATTCGGACGTGACAAACCTAACTACACCCGGCCCAAATGCCGCAGACGGACTCCATCAGAGCTACGCTGCGATGTGGCCCGATACAGAGGTGTCGCACACACTCTCTGCTTTACAGATGAAGTACTGGATCACGAATTCCCCGAGGGGTTCAAGCCCGTCAATATCGAATCATACGACGGCACAACTGATCCAGCAGTGTGGATCGAAGATTTTATTCTCCACATCCACATGTCCCGAGGAGATGACCTCCACGCCATCAAATACCTCCCATTAAAGCTCAAAGGACCAGCTCGACACTGGTTAAATAGCCTGCCTGAGAATTCCATCGGCAGCTGGGAGGACTTAGAAGAGGCTTTCCTTGATAACTTCCAAGGAACTTATGTCCGGCCACCAGATGCGGATGACCTAAGCCACATAGTTCAACAACTTGGAGAATCAGCCAGAAAATTCTGGACTAGGTTCCTAACCAAAAAGAACCAGATCGTTAACTGTTCGGATGTCGAGGCCCTAGCAGCCTTCAAACACAACATCCATGACGAATGGCTAGCACGCCACCTCAGCCAAGAAAAGCCGAAGTCTATGGCAGCCCTTACGACACTCATGACCCGCTTTTGCGCGGGTGAGGACAGCTGGCTGGCTCTGAGCAAAAACACGGCCTGTGAGGCAGGCCCCACCGAGGCGAAGAACAACACCGGCAAGCTCCGGTGCAATAGACACAAACGCCCAAGCAATGGCGACAACACCGATGACACCATAGTCAACGCCGGATTCAGTGGCTCGAAGTCCGGCCAACGGAAGAAGCCCTACAAAAGAAACAACGAAGGACCTTCCAGCCTGGACCGCATACTCGACGTCCGTGCCAAACTCACGGCACCCCGGATAAGCAAGCCAATCATACCAACAGTGATGAGGACATCAATACCATTGTTACACCCACAGCCCCTGCTGCTATACATACTGGACCAATTACTCGAGCTCGCGCACGCCAATTGAATTATCGTACTTTCGTTTCTTGGTAACGATTCTAATGTTCATGAGAATATGATGCTGCCTAAATTGGATACGTTTGTTTTGCTTACAAATGAAGGGCCTACCATGGAGAAGAAAGATGAACCTTGGAGCAAGTTCAAGCATGGAGATGTTGGCATGCGCAAGGGGAACAAGAACGGAGTTACAAGTGATGATTCCAGGACTTTGAAGCCACCCTAATGAGTGCATGAGGCCTTGGACGAAATATACAAGATGCCACTTCATAATATTCGTCCATAGGCTATTCTAGGTGCTCGTCACCTTATTATTGGGCCAGGCCCATGTAATTTCGAAATACTTAAGTATAGGCTGTTTTAGAGTCCGTATGTGTGGGGAAACAAGAGTTAGGGTTGATTTCGGACCCTCCACCAAGGGCCACGAAATTCCCCCTCTTCCTCCATATATACAGCCCTTAGGGCACCGCTTAGACCTTGGGTTTTGTTTAGATTAAAAGTTCGCCATAGCTGCAACTTCGCGTGCCGCTTGTGTTCCACGACCGCACAAAGGCGCCACAGAACCCCACCTTGATCAATAAAGCTTTCTCTTATATTCGCAATATCCAGATTGCAATCTCAGTTTCTTGCTTGTTCTTCGTTTGCTCGCAAGAAACCCTCGTGGTCGTTGATCGTGCTCGGCGTGGTCAATAACCTCTCGGAGTTGGTTTAGCGATTGCTAAGGCGCGACGTCCTCGCACGTTCGTAGTCGGATCGTCAAAGTCGACTTCCTCCAAAGCGAAAACCAACATCTCATCGAAGACGGACACCTTTGCCTCTATCAAGTGGTATCAGATTTCCGTGTTGCTCGGTGAGATTTTACAGCTTTTCGTAGTTTAGATCGAGTCATTCTTCATACCTATTGTCCACGAAAAAGTCACAAAAAAATTAGGGTTAGTTCATCATATCCGAACCAATCTGAGCCTTTGCATAATCTTTTTAGGGTTTTGCTTTGTTGAATTTATGGTTGCATCGTCGTGTCTAGTTGCTGGTCTTAGCGTCTAGTCTTTTAGAGTTTCGAGTTCGGTCATAAGTTGTCACGCCGCCACCGCACCATCATCATCGCCGCCACCTACCATCACCGCTTGAATCCGTATCCATATACCACCACCAATCCGTGTCCATATACCACCACCGATCCATATCCATATACTACCACCGCTACCACCACCGCTGCCATATACCACCACCATATATCCACCACCAATCCGCTTCCTTGCATATTAGGGTTGTTTTGAGATCCATCTAGTTTCCGATTCGTGTTTCCTTGCCGAGTAGGTTTCGGAAAAAAAAAAAAAAAAAAAAAAAAAAAAAAAAGTCCGAAACCACCTCCGCTTAGGCCCAAAATTTTCCAAAACGCATTTGTCAAAAAAATTTCTGGCTATCCTATTTTTAGGTGTTTCTAAGTGGATTGAGACAGTCGCCGTTATAGAAAGTTTTTTTTGACCCGTTTCCAGTTTTTGGGTCCGGGCAGTCAAAAAAAAAAAAATTTTTTTGGTCGAAAAAATTTCGTGCCCATCCTGTCAGTTTGACCTGGGAAGAGTTTTGAGACACTCGCCATTATAGTGATTTTTCGCAAAAAAAAAAAAAAAAAAGAGCAGCGCAAAAAAAAAAGCAGCAAAAAAAAAAAAAAAAAGAGCGAAAAAAAATTCCAGAGTGTGCTTTTCCGTTGTTTCCGTGCAGCGCCGTGATTTTGTTAGTGTTCTAGGCTCGCGTCTAGCACGGTCTAGCCTAGGACCAAAGACAAGATCTCGCTCGTTGAGCGCTTATTCAACTTTGCATCTCTGAATTGATTATTGTCACCCTTTTTGCTACCATATTATAAGCCTTCCCAGCTCCACATACATCTACATCGTCGCTTGTCTCTCCCCGTAATCGCTCTATCCAAGCTTTGAGAGTTTTGACTACATCGGTTGCCGATCACCTTTCTTCTTGGGTAAGAACTGGTAAGAATTTGAGATTTGCTTGACGGATTTGTGATCGTCCACCACACCACCACCACTTCTTCCTAGTAGTCCGTCAATCATATTCTTGTGTGTTTCTATTGCTGCTAACCATGGCAGGATCACAAGTCGATTTAGACCGACCGGGAGAACATGACAAACAAAGCGCTACATGATAAGTTTCAACAAATGATGAGTGGGCAGGTGGACGATGTGCTAAATAGATTTGAAGAGGCCATGGAGAAGATAGATGGCATTGAGAAGGCGTCAAACAAAGCTCGATAACAGTTTAATGAATTGCTCGCGTCTACCACCACCACCACCGGCTGCACCTAACGCACCTCTACTACAACAACATGGACTACCTCCACATCGTGAAACAGCCCTCCGCCGAAGCTTCCGTGTCCCTCTTCACTGCCAAGCTGCTTGGTGCTCTTGTTGATATACTTGGCTCCTGCTGCTGCTGTGGGGAGGATGATTATGTGAGAGCTTACGAGGATGAGGTTGATCAACATCGAACTACGTGCAACCACCAAAGACCACAACCACCGTGTCGTCCACATGCAAATAATGGCAATGTTCGGGCTCCCTTCAGTATGAGATCATGACCATCTCCTAAACTGAAATTGAATATTCCACCATTTGAGGGTCGATATGTTCCTGATATATATCTTACTTGGGAGTTAGAAACTGAACAACGATTTACATGTTTACAATATCCCGAGGAGAGACGTGTTCTGCTGCTGTTTGTGCTTTCACTAGCTTTGCATGTGTTTGGTGGTCGAACATTGTAGATTATATCCTGTTCCGCTACTTGGGCTGCTTTGAAAACTGCTATGCGTACTCGTTGGGTTCCACCATATTATCAGCGTGAATTACTTCAAAATTGCAGCGCTTAAGACAAGGAAAAATTCGTAGAAGAATATTATCAGGAATTACAAACCTGCTTGATTAGATGTGGTATTGTTGAGGAGAATGAAGCTATGCTTGCACGCTTTTCTCGGTGGATTAAATAGAGAGATTCAGACCATTCTAGACTACAAGGATTATAATAATATCACTCGATTATTCCATCTTGCTTGTAAAGCTGAACGTGAAGTGCAGGATCGACGAGCCCTCGCGCGGACTAACTTTTCTCGCAGGTCGACCTTCATCATGGACACCACGTGCATCATCTACTTCCACACGCTCTACTACACCGCACCTCCGCCGGCTGCCACCTCCAACCGTGATACAAGAAAGCAGGCACAACCACCACTATCTCGCCAAGAGTACACCGCTGGGCCTACAGAGCTCTTCTTCTTCCATGGTGTCAACAGGGCACACAAGTGATATTATTTGTCGTCGTTGTAAGGGAAGAGGACATTTTATGCAGAGAATGCCAATCTCAGCGTGTGATGATTGCTACCGAGGATGGTGGGTATGAGTCTGCTAGTGACTATGATGAAGAGACTTTGGCTCTTATTACACATGAAGAACACGGTGGAGATGATTCTGATCCCGAGACGCAATACATGGCTCTGAAGATGCCGACAGTATGAATGTTTAGTTGCTCAACGTGTTTTGAGTGTGCAGGTTACACAAGCCGAGCAAAATCAGAGGCATAACTTGTTCCATACAAAGGAGTTGTGAAGGAACGCTCTATTCAAGGCCATCATAGATGGAGGGAGCTGCAACAACTTGGCTAGCATGGATATGGTGGAGAAGCTCTCTCACCACAAGACCACATCCACATCCTTACTACATCCAATGGTTCAACAACAGCGGCAAGGTTAAGGTAACACGTCTGTTCGTGTGCATTTTAGTATCTCTACATATGCTGATTATGTTGATTGTGATGTGGTACCTATGGAAGCATGTTCCTTATTACTTGGTAGACCATGGCAATTTGATAAAATTCTGTACACCATGGTAGAAACAATCAGTATACTCTTGTTCACAAGGATAAAATATTACTTTGCTTCCTATGACTCTGATTCCATTTTGAAAGATGATATTAATAGAGCTAATAAAGCAAAACAGGAGAAAATAAGAGTGAAAATCAGATTGTGGCAAAAGAATTTGAGCAACAAATGAAGCCTAATAATAAACCATCTAATGTTGCTTCTGAAATTAAACTGAAAAGTGCATGTTTATTTGCCACCAAATCTGATATTGATGAGCTAGATTCTAGCAAATCTGTTTGCTATGCTTTTGTGTGCAAAGAGGCATTATTTTCATTCGAGGACGTGCCTTCCTCTTTGCCCCTGCTATCACTAACATTTTGCAGAGTTCGCCGACGCCTTCCCACAAGACGTGCCACCGGATTACCACCTATTCGAGGGATTGAGCATCAAATTGACTTAATTCCGGTGCATCGCTACCCAACCGCGCACCATACCGCACCAATCCGGAGGAGACGAAGGAGATTATGCGTCAAGTACAGAGCTGCTCGACAAAGGTTATATACGCGAATCTCTTAGTCCTTGTGCTGTTCCTATTATACTAGTGCCTAAAAAGGATGGTACGTCATGTATGTGTGTTGATTGTAGAGGCATTAATAATATTACTATTCGTTATCGCCATCCTATTCCTAGGCTAGATGATATGCTTGATGAATTGAGTGGCTCTACAATATTCTCCAAAGTTGATTTATGTAGTGGATACCATCAAATTCGTATGAAATTGGGAGATGAATGGAAAACAGCATTTAAAACTAAGTTTGGATTATATGAGTGGTTAGTCATGCCTTTTGGGTTAACTAATGCACCTAGTACTTTCATGAGATTAATGAACGAAGTTTTACGTGCTTTCATTGGACGATTTGTGGTAGTTTACTTTGATGATATACTGATTTATAGCAAATCTTTGGAAGAACATTTGGAACATTTACGTGTTGTTTTTAATGCTCCACGTGATGCACGCTTGTTTGGTAACCTTGGGAAGTGCACCTTTTGCACCGATCGAGTATCTTTTCTTGGCTATGTTGTTACTCCACGAGGAATTGAAGTTGATAAAGCCAAGATTGAAGCTATTGAGAGTTGGCCGCAGCCCAAAACGGTCACACAAGTGAGGAGTTTTCTTGGACTCGCTGGTTTCTATAGGCGTTTTGTGAGAGACTTTAGCACCATTGCTGCACCTCTCAATGAGCTTACAAAGAAGGATGTGCCTTTTGTTTGGGGTACCGCATGAAGAAGCCTTCACGGTATTGAAAGATAAGTTGACACATGCTCCTTTACTCCAACTTCCCGACTTTAATAAGACTTTTGAGCTTGAATGTGATGCTAGTGGAATTGGATTAGAGGTGTGTTATTACAAGATGGCAAACCTGTTGCATACTTTTCTGAAAAATTGAGTGGGCCTAGTCTGAACTATTCTACTTATGACAAAGAATTATATGCTCTTGTTCGGACTTTAGAGACATGGCAACATTATTTATGGCCCAAAGAATTTGTTATACATTCTGATCATGAATCTTTGAAACATATTAAAAGTCAAGCTAAACTGAATCGTAGACATGCTAAATGGGTTGAATTCATTGAGACTTTCCTTTATGTCATTAAACACAAGAAGGGTAAAGAAAATGTTATTGCCGATGCTTTGTCTCGTCGCTATACTATGCTTTCACAACTTGACTTCAAAATATTTGGTTTGGAGACCATCAAAGATCAATATGTGCATGATGCTGATTTTAAAGATGTAATGCAGAATTGTAAAGAAGGAAGAACATGGAACAAGTTCGTTATTAATGATGGTTTTGTGTTCCGTGCTAACAAGCTATGCATTCCTGCTAGCTCTGTTAGTCTTTTGTTGTTGCAGGAGGCGCATGGAGGAGGATTAATGGGACACTTTGGCGCCAAGAAGACGGAGGATATACTTGCTACACATTTCTTTTGGCCAAAGATGAGACGGGATGTTGAGCGTTTTGTTGCTCGCTGCACTACATGTCAAAAAGCTAAGTCACGACTCAATCCTCATGGTTTATATATGCCTTTGCTGTGCCTAGTGTTCCTTGGGAGGATATATCTATGGACTTTGTTTTAGGTTTACCTCGAACAAAGAAGGGAGGATAGCATATTTGTTGTCGTGGATAGATTCTCGAAAATGGCACACTTTATACCATGTCATAAACGCGATGATGCTGTTAATGTTGCTGATTTGTTCTTTCGTGAAATTATTCGCTTGCATGGTGTGCCAAATACTATTGTTTCAGATCGTGATACTAAATTTCTTAGCCACTTTTGGAGATGTTTATGGGCTAAGTTGGGGACTAAACTGCTTTTAGTACTACTTGTCACCCCAAACTGATGGATAAACTGAAGTAGTCAATAGAACATTGTCTACTATGCTTAGGGCTGTTTTGAAGAATAATAAGAAAATGTGGGAAGAATGCTTGCCTCATATTGAATTTGCTTATAATCGCTCATTGCATTCTACTACTAAGATGTGCCCTTTTGAAATTGTGTATGGCTTCCTACCTCGTGCACCTATTGATTTGTTGCCTCTTCCATCTTCTCGAGAAGGTTAATTTTGATGCTAAAGAACGTGCTGAATTGATTGTAAAAATGCATGAGATAACTAAGGAAAACATTGAGCGTATGAATGCTAAATATAAACATGCTGGAGATAAGGGTAGAAAACATGTTGTCTTTGCACCTGGAGATCTTGTTTGGTTACATTTGCGTAAGGATAGGTTTCCTAATTTGCAAATCAAAGCTAATGCCACGTGCTTGATGGTCCATTTAAGGTGTTAGAGAAAATAAATGATAATGCATATAAACTTGAGCTGCCTGCAGATTTTGGGGTTAGTCCCACTTTTAACATTGCAGATTTGAAGCCTTATTTGGGTGAGGAATATGAGCTTCCGTCGAGGACGACTTCATTTCAAGAAGGGGAGGATGATGAGGACATCAATACCATTGTTACACCCACAGCCCCTGCTGCTATACATCTACTGGACCAATTACTAGAGCTCACAGACGCCAATTGAATTATCGTACTTTCGCTTTCTTGGTAACGATTCTAATGTTCATGAGAATATGATGCTGCCTAAATTGGATACGCTTTGTTTTGCTTACAAATGAAGGGCCTACCATGGAGAAGAAAGATGAACCTTGGAGCAAGTTCAAGCATGGAGATGTTGGCATGCGCAAGGGAACAAGAACGGAGTTACAAGTGATGATTCCAGACTTTGAAGCCACCCTAATGAGTGCATGAGGCCTTGGACGAAATATACAAGATGCCACTTCATAATATTCGTCCATAGGCTATTCTAGGTGCTGCGTCACCTTATTATTGGGCCAGGCCCATGTAATTTCGAAATACTTAAGTATAGGCTGTTTTAGAGTCCGTATGTGTGGGAAACAAGAGTTAGGGTTGATTTGGACCCCTCCACCAAGGGCCACGAAATTCCCCTCTTCCTCCATATATACAGCCCTTAGGGCACCGCTTAGACCTTGGGTTTTGTTTAGATTAAAAGTTCGCCATAGCTGCAACTTCACAGCTTTCGCTTGTGTTCCACGACCGCACAAAGGCGTCACAGAACCCCACCTTGATCAATAAAGCTTTCTCTTATATTCGCAATATCCAGATTGCAATCTCAGTTTCTTGCTTGTTCTTCGTTTGCTCGCAGGAAATGACCCTCGTGGTCGTTGATCGTGCTCGGCGTGGTCAATAACCTCTCGGAGTTGGTTTAGCGATTGCTAAAGCGCGACGTCCTCAAGACGTTAGTAGTCGGATCGTCAAAGTCGACTTCCTCCAAAGCGAAAACCAACATCTCATCGAAGACGGGACACCTTTGCCCTATCAAACAGGATTGTTGGGTCTTTAAGCAGTGCAAGTTAAATGCGAAAACAAAGAAAAGGGATCGTAAAGTGAGGACGAGGATGAAGAGCCCCGGCAGCCAAACACCGGGTGCGTAAGAAATCCCCAAGTCAAAATGGTGAACATCATATACGCCACGCACATCCCCAGAAAGGAGCGCAAATGGGCACTCAGGGACGTCTACGCGGTAGAGCCAGTCGCGTCATTTCCGATCACCTTTGATCGTCGAGATCATCCGACTAGTATCCGCCATGGCGGTTCGGCCGCACTGTTCCTTGAACCAATCAACGACGGATTCCACCTAACACGAGTCCTGATGGATGGTGGAAGTAGCCTCAACCTGCTGTACCAGGATACAGTACGGAAGATGGGCATTAATCCCTCACGAATCAAACCAACAAAGACTACCTTTAAAGGAGTTATACCAGGCGTACAGGCCCGCTGTACGGGCTCAATCACGCTGGAGGTGGTCTTCGGTTCTCCGGACAACTTCCGAAGCAAAGAGTTAATCTTCGATATCGTCCCCTTCCGCAGCGGCTACCACGCACTGCTCGGATGATCCGCGTTTGCTAGATTTAACACAGTGCCACACTATGCTTATCTCAAGCTCAAAATGCCAGGTCCACGCGGCGTCATAACAGTCAATGGCAATACGGAAAGCTCCCTCCGAATAGAGGAGCACACCGCCGCCCTAGCAGCAGAAGTACAGAGAGGCCTTCTCAAGCAGCATTATAATCCAACTGCCGAGCCCCTGGACACCATCAAGAGGGTCCGGACTACACTGCAACAGGACAGCGCGGCTCGTCAAGAGCTCGA
This sequence comes from Aegilops longissima, assembly GCA_021605205.1. Taxonomy (NCBI): domain Eukaryota; kingdom Viridiplantae; phylum Streptophyta; class Magnoliopsida; order Poales; family Poaceae; genus Aegilops; species Aegilops longissima. Next base: position 35,915 of record JAHIAM010000010.1, on the reverse strand, counting down.
CTAGCAATTCGGCCTCCATCTCAGTCCTAATGAGGTAGTGGCATTCGTACCACGCGTACACAACTACGCACTCAAAATTCCATGGACATCGATGGAGGCACAAGATAACCCGGGGTCTATAGTTCGGCCAGACTGATCTCGGACACACATACTTTTACTTCTTTTTCTTATTTCAGGTACCTTTTTCCGCGGGCCTGATCGCAAGTCCTTTAGAAGGATTGGCATACAACGGAGGCAAGCAGCACATGTGTGTAGGGTAACCTTTATACATTCTTCTTGACGGTATTCATACTTATTTCTCAGGACCCGCATGCTGCGCCCTATTGACTCCGGCATGTAAAATAGCCGGATACTTCTCGCACCATCTGTACAAGATACGCCTTGACGTATCCATCTAGCTATAATAAAAATGGTTCGTGGCCCAGTTTCTGTGGTTTTCGCTTCTTACTTTGGTTTATTTCGATCTGCTTATTTGCTGCATCGACACTCTTTTATGTTCGCCAGGGGCTACCTGTCGCCCCACAATACGGCATCACAGTCCGAACACTTCTTATATATAAGTTCGGCACCCCGAATTTAGCATTATATGCATTGGCTCCGAATCATGTGATATAGGGCGGAACCCTATGTGGACGATCTTTCACGTTTGGAGAGAATCCCTACGAGGAACACGAAGAACGAGCGGAAGAACACGAGGAAATCACGGGGAAAACGAGAGAGAGATCACTTAACCGACAAGAAATCAATCACACAAGCGCTAGATCGATGAACACATAGAGTGGCACAAGATTCAAGAACAATAAAGGACGATACAATCGGTAATCGTTCTTCTCCGTGAGGAGGTCTTGATGGGTCCACCCTAGACGGGGGTCTTGAATCCGCTTGGGAATCTTCTCCGTAGAGGTCCTGATCTCCGAGGAGAAGTAGCCAAGTGGATGAGCAAAGCTCTCACACAAATATGAGCTAATCCTTTGCTAACCTAGAAAGGTGGGGAAGAAAGAGTATATATAGTCTAGGGGGCGAAGGGGTACAAGGGCTACGGCCCCAAACAAAGTCAACACTCAGGCGTCGGACGTCCGGAGGTCACCGGTCGTCCGGAGGCTCGACATGGTCCGGACGTCCGGAGGTCTTGAGACGTCCGTGAGATTCGGTTCGGGCGTCGTCGGTCCGGACGTCTGAAGGCGGCCGGACGTCCGTGAGATTCCATTCGGTGTCCAGCTGCCGACGTCCGGGGCGCTCGATCGTCTGTGTCTTTGGAGAGGTGTCGGACGTCCGAGTCTTCCGGTCGTCTGCCGCCGGGACTCCGCAGCTCCGTCTTTTTTCCGTCTTCTTCTCGTGCTTCCCTCGCGGATGGTGTAGGTGTTCCTTGGCGCTTGCACTCCTCCTCGTCGTCCGTGAAGCTCCAGTCATACCTATGCATGCACGCGAGTGGAGTGTCAAGTAGTATACCATCCTCGAAGGGGTCAAGTGAACACGTGTAAAGGAGAAGATTCACCTTTATGTATGAGAAGTAGAGGTCGCACGTGTCACTTGCCAAACGGACTCTTGACATGGTGATGACCGTAGGATGCTCCGCATTATCCCCTCCCCCTTGGAAAGGATCCGACCTCGGATCGAAAACCAAATCACCATGGGAAAGAGATGGCGGTGTCGTGTCAAAGTGGTCGATCACCAAGCTCTCGTCATCTTGAAGCTCGAAATGGGCACTCTCCAATGTCGCGCCATCTTGTGATTCCTTCAAAAGAAGTAAATAGAACAAACACTTGGAAAAACAAATGTGGTTAGCGTTAGTGCAAAACCAAGCATTCAAGAGGTGATTCACCAAACAAGTGTTGTCATCAAGCATAGCATAGGGTGTGACAAAGGATTGTGACATGGCATGTAAGCATATGAATTGAGCAAAATCAAGGTCATCATGGAAACAAGCATGTAAACGTGAGGTAGTGATGCAAATATGTGTGACAAGAGAATAAGCATCTACCTCAAGAGCATAGCAATCATGCATAAAGCGCTCGACAAATGGTCGATGGTAGGCATAGGAATCATTCACAACACCAAATAAGATGAGATGTCTAAACACATGGGTCAAGTGCAAGACAATCCAAGCATAATATGCATAGGGTGTAGTGAAGATAGTATGGCACTCAACGCAATAGAAAGAGCAATTGTTCATCATGTGTGAGGCAATCAAGTCAAGCATGTAGCAATCAATGGGACATGGCATATGTGAAGTAATGACATTGTTGCAACCAAACATATGAGAGGAGCAAGTTATCCAAGAATTGGATGCAACACACAAGGTACACATATCATGATGCATGGGAATGTGATAATGGCAAGTCGAAGCAAGATCTCTACTAAGTGCGCAATCAAGTGGTCCAAGATGACCAATAAGTCTCACGGTGTAAGCAACACAAGTAGTATGATCCGCAATATCCATGCTCAAGAAAGATGTCACCTGGAAGGCATGTCCTTGTGCATTCTTGATAGAGGCAAAGGTGTCCCGTCTTTCGATGAGATGTTGGTTTTCGCTTTGGAGGAAGTCGACTTTGACGATCCGACTACTGACGTCTTGAGGACGTCGCGCCTTAGCAATCGCTAAACCAACTCCGAGAGGTTATTGACCACGCCGAGCACGATCAACTCCACCACGTGGGTCTGCTTCCTGCGAGCAAACGAAGAACAAGCAAGAAACTGAGATTGCAATCTGGATATTGCGAATATAAGATGAAAGCTTTATTGATCAAGGTGGGGTTCTGTGGCGCCTTTGTCCGGTCGTTGAACACAAACGTAGTAATGCGAAGTTGCAGCTATGGCGAACTTTTAATCTAAACAAAACCCAAGGTCTAAACGGTGCCCTAAGGGCTGTATATATGGAGGAAGAGGGGGGAATTTCGTGGCCCTTGGTGGAGGGTCCAAATCAACCCTAACTCTTTTTTCCCCACACATACGGACTCTAAAAACAGCCTATACTTAAGTATTTCGAAATTACATGGGCCTGGCCACTAATAAGGTGACGCAGCACCTAGAATAGCCTCGGGACGACATTTATGAAGTAGCATCTTGTATATTTCGTCCAAGGCTTCATGCACCCATTATGGTGGCTTCAAAGTCCTGAAATCATCACTTGTAACTCCGTTCTTGTTCCCTTTAGCATGGCATTATCTCCATGCTTGTTCTTGCTCCAATGTCCATCCTTCTCCAAGCTAGGGCCTTCATTTGTAAGCAAAACAAATGTATCCAATTTAGGCGGCATCATATTCTCATGAACATTAGAATCATTACCAAGAAACGAAAGTACCTGATAATTTAATTGGCGTGCGCGAGCTCTAGTAATTGGTCCAGTATATGTAGCAGTAGGGGCTGTGGGTGTAACAATGGTATTGATGTCCTCATCAATTCTTCACAATGCCGAAGCACAAACAAGTGCGATGTAGAATCGTCGTGGTAGAAGGTGGTTCGCTCTCAAGAGCTCGAGTGGTCAACTCACGTGAAGTGGAAGTCGACACAAAGTCCAAGTATCCTACACATGCACAAAGCAAAACAAAGAAAGTATGCGCATGGTAGACAAACGCATCATCCATCATGATGGTTCTCATCCTTTGCACAAAACCATTAGAAGGACAAGTGCATGAATAATATGCTGCAACAATGGCGATATTCATGGCACTAGGTATATGGTGCAAAGAGTTAAGACAAGCGTGGTTCACAAGAATTATGTCAAAATCTCCAAATATATGCGAGAATGCTATGGGGGCAATCTCATGAGCAAGACGAGAATCATTGTTGCACTCAATACATGGCAAATCATCTAGCATGAGGGAGGCAACACATAGAGATATATGACAAGAAGCAATATGAATCATGTGCAAAGCATATAGATGGTTGTCATCAACCGCATGAAATGGTGATGCAACATAAGCAAGCATAGTAATCAAGTCGTGCAAACTAGTGGAGCGAAGATGCAACACACTAGAAGAAATCATGGCAATCATGTCATGTAAACAAATAATAGGCATAGGGAATGCACATGACATATCGCAAGCACGAACACAAAGCAAGATCATAGTGTCATCATAGGCATGGGGCACAAAGCAATCATGGCAATACCAAACAATATCTCCACCACGCTTGCAAATACACATACAAGTACTAGAATCAATCATCATGTGTAATGCAAAGCATGGGTCACAAATGCATGGCAAATGCATAGGAATGGGCATATCATGCAAAGTGAACATGGCAACATGGGCAAAAGATATATAATGGAGAACAACCCATAGCCAAGTGAGGGCCATGTAGAAGAAATGCGTGAAGTCTTTCTTGAAGAGAGCGGTGGGAAAGTCACTCCATGGGATCCCAAATCATCGCTTGCTCTCTAGAGCTCGCTTTGTCAACTCGTGGATTGCGAGTTTGACAAGTATTCATGGTACCTACACAAAAGGGACACAAACCAAAGAAATTGTGCTTGGCGTGGTAAATGTACACATCATCCATCATGATGTGTATGTGCACGTGTGAGTTAGCACAAGATAAGCATCGCTCAAAGAAATTTGATGCATGGTATAAGAACATGTCATCCATCATGAAAGAATAGTTATTATGTATGACACGATGGGGACACAAATTGAGAATGCAAGTATATGGCACATCAATATCATGTTTATTCCTGGGGAGCATATGGTGCACACAAGTATTGGGATCATGCAATGAATGGGATGAATCAAAATCTCCTAAAATGTATGAGGAAACTATGGGGGTCTCCTCATGAGCAATATCGGAAACATCACATGGAGAAAATGGACAACATCCAAAACAATGCATATCCGAAGCTAGGTGGGCATGGCATGGCATATGAGATAAATGATGCAAAGGAAGCATATCAATATCATCACAAGAAAAACAAATGCCAATAACCATGGGCTTGTCATGTATGCCATATGTGCAAATTGGGTTTATTTGAATGGCATATGCATAGTCACTATGAAGAGATTGCAAATAAGACATATGGTTGATCTCATGCATAGCATATGACAAGTCAAGCGGATTAGCAAACATGATGTGACCTAAAGAATTGTCACAAGAAATCCTATGTAACATGGCATCACAACTAATAGACTCCACATGAGAATCATCATATTCATCATAAATGGGCAAATCATCACATGGGGAAATCATACTAGAATGAAGCATGTCAATAGGGTGATCAACATCATGCAAGCAATCAATGTCAAAATAGTCCACTAGTGGGACGAGAGCATCACCGTCACCTTTGGTACCTTTGTCATTCCACTCAAGTGGTGTAAGTGAGGTGGGGAAGACCAAATGGTGGTCATCTTCATCTTGATGGAACCATGTGGGGGGTGCATCATATTCCACCATGGCCATCGTCTTGTCCAAAGGGAGGACGAAATCGTCGAGGATCGGCGCGTCATCATAAATGGGACCTAGCACCAAATGAGAAGACACAATAGAGGTAGAGGTCAAGTTGTTAGAAATGCAAATGGCCTCACTAGACCTATCAACTATCTCACTCTCTCTATGTGGTGGTTCACTCACTCCCTCAAAATAGGTGCACTCAAACTCACGTATGGTGGAGTCACTCATCTCACTCAAGTGGTGGGGGTTGTGGCTCTCCTCACATGGGAATTGGGGCAACACATATATGGGGCTAGTGGTGAAGTCACTCTCACTCTCAATATGGTGGCTCAAGTCACTCAAGTCATCGGATGTCGCTGTGGTCGAAGGAAAATCCCATGCTCAACCGCCTCGTAGTCGCTAAATCGTGGATGAAGGCCGAAGATGGCACAACATCACTCTCGCCTCCTAAGATGGAAGCATCATCCTTGCTCACTGATGTAGGGCAGAACCCTATGTGGGCGATCTTTCACGTTTGGAGAGAATCCCTACGAGGAACACGAAGAACGAGCGGAAGAACACGAGGAAATCACGGGGAAAACGAGAGAGAGGTCACTCAACCGACAAGAAAATGATCACACAAGCGCTAGATCGATGAACACATAGAGTAGCACGAGATTCAAGAACAATAAAGGTAAAGATACAAGAGTAGTCGATCTTCTCCGAGAGGAGGTCTTGATGGGGTCCACCCTAGGAGGGGGTCTTGAATCCGCTTGGGGGATCTTCTCCGAAGAGGTCCTGATCTCGAAGGAGAAGTAGCCAAGTGGATGAGCAATGGCTCTCACACTGAAATATGACTAAATCCAAAGCTAACCCTGAAAGGTGGGGAAGAAAGAGTATATATAGTCTAGGGGGCGAAGGGGTACAAGGGCTGCAGCCCAAACGAAGTCAACACACAGGCGTCGGACGTCCGGAGGTCACCTGTCGTCCGGAGGCTCGATAGGGTCCGGACGTCCGGAGGTCTTCGGACGTCCGTAGATTCGGTTCGGGCGCGCGTCGGTCGGACGTCCGGAGGCGGTCGGACGTCCGCTCATTTGGCTCGGGTGCGGGATCGCCGGTCGTCCGGTAGGCTTCGGTCGTCCGGATCCTGGTACTTGTCGGACGTCCGGATGGCGTCGGTCGTCCGTGTGCTGGAGAGGTGTCGGCCGTCCGGAGTCTTCCGGTCGTCCGGCCGGGGACTCCGCAGCTCCGTCTTTTTCCGTCTTCTCTTCGAGCTTCCTCGTGGATGGTGTAGGTGTTCCTTGGCGCTTGCACTCCTCCTCGTCGTCCGTGAAGCTCCGGTCATACCTATGCATGCCCCGAGTGGAGTGTCAAGTAGTATACCATCCTCGAAGGGGTCAAATGAACACGTGTAAAGGAGAAGATTCACCTTTATGTATGAGAAGTAGAGGTCGCACGTGTCACTTGCCAAACGGACTCTTGACATGGTGATGACCGTAGGATGCTCAGATCATCCCTCCCTTGGAAAGGATCCGACCTCGGATCGAAAACCAAATCACCATGGGAAAGAGATGGTGGTGCCGTGTCAAAGTGGTCGATCACCAAGCTCTCGCCATCTTGAAGCTCGAAATGGGCACTCTCCAATGTCGCACCATCTTGTGATTCCTTCAAAAGGAGTAAATAGAACAAACACTTGAAAAACAAATGTGGTTAGCGTTAGTGCAAAACCAAGCATTCAAGAGGTGATTCACCAAACAAGTGTTGTCATCAAGCCTAGCATAGGGTGTGACAAAGGATTGTGACATGGCATGTAAGCATATGAATTGAGCAAAATCAAGGTCATCATGGAAACAAGCATGTAAACGTGAGGTAGTGATGCAAATATGTGTGACAAGAGAATAAGCATCTACCTCAAGAGTATAGCAAGCATGCATAAAGCGCTCGACAAATGGTCGATGGTAGGCATAGGAATCATTCACAACACCAAATAAGATGAGATGTCTAAACACATGGGTCAAGTGCAAGACAATCCAAGCATAATATGCATAGGGTGTAGTGAAGATAGTATGGCACTCAACACAATAGAAAGAGCAATTGTTCATCATGTGTGAGGCAATCAAGTCAAGCATGTAGCAATCAATGGGACATGGCATATGTGAAGTAATGACATTGTTGCAACCAAGCAAATGAGAGAAGCAAGTAATCCAAGAATTGGATGCAACACACAAGGTACATATATCATGATGCATGGGAATGTGATAATGGCAAGTCGAAGCAAGATCTCTACTAAGTGCGCAATCAAGTGGTCCAAGATGACCAATAAGTCTCACGGTGTAAGCAACACAAGTAGTATGATCCGCAATATCCATGCTCAAGAAAGATGTCACCTTGAAGGCATGTCCTTGTGCATTCTTCACAATGCGAAGCACAAACAAGTGCGATGTAGAATCGTCGTGGTAGAAGGTGGTTCGCTCTCAAGAGCTCGAGTGCTCAACTCACGTGAAGTGGAAGTCGACACAAAGTCCAAGTATCCTACACATGCACAAAGCAAAACAAAGAAAGTATGCGCATGGTAGACAAACGCATCATCCATCATGATGGTTCTCATCCTTTGCACAAAACCATTAGAAGGACAAGTGCATGAATAATATGATGCAACAATGGCGATATTCATGGCACTAGGTATATGGTGCAAAGAGTTAAGACAAGCATGCTGCACAAGGGATATGTCAAAATCTCCAAACAAGTGTGAGAATGCTATGGGGGCAATCTCATGAGCAAGATGACAATCATGGTTGCACTCAATACATGGAAAATGATCTAGCATGAGAGAGGCAACATATGGAGATATGTGACAAGAAGCAATAACAATCATATGCAAAGCATTTAGATGGTTGTCATCAACCGCATGAAATGAGCAAGTATGAATCATTGGTGATGCAACAAGACAAGCAAACATAGTAATCAAGTCGTGCAAACTAGTGGAGCGAAGATGCAACACACTAGAAGAAATCATGGCAATCATGTCATGTAAACAAATAATAGGCATAGGGAATGCACATGACATATCGCAAGCACGAACACAAAGCAAGATCATAGTGTCATCATAGGCATGGGGCACAAAGCAATCATGGCAATACCAAACAATATCTCCACCACGCTTGCAAATACACATACAAGTACTAGAATCAATCATCATGTGTAATGCAAAGCATGGGTCACAAATGCATGGCAAATGCATAGGAATGGGCATATCATGCAAAGTGAACATGGCAACATGGGCAAAAGATATATAATGGAGAACAACCCATAGCCAAGTGAGGGCCATGTAGAAGAAATGCGCGAAGTCTTTGCGCGAAGAGAGCGGTGGGAAAGACAATCCATGGGAACCCAAATCATCGTTGCTCTCTAGAGCTCGTTTTGTCAACTCGTGGGATTGCGAGTTTGACAAGTATTCATGGGTACCTACACAAAAGAGACACAAACCAAAGAAATTGTGCGCGTGGTAAATGTACACATCATCCATCATGATGTGTATGTGCACGTGTGAGTTAGCACAAGATAAGCATCGCCAAAGAAATTTGATGCATGGTATAAGAACATGTCATCCATCATGAAAGAATAGTTATTATGTATGACACGATGGGGACACAAATTGAGAATGCAAGTATATGGCACATCAATATCATGTTTATTCATGGGGAGCATATGGTGCACACAAGTATTGGGATCATGCAATGGATAGGATGAATCAAAATCTCCTAAAATGTATGAGGAAACTATGGGGTCTCCTCATGAGCAATATCGGAAACATCACATGGAGAAAATGGACAACATCCAAAACAATGCATATCCGGTTAGGTGGTCATGGCATGGCATATGAGATAAATGATGCAAAGGAAGCATATCAATATCATCACAAGAAAAACAAATGCCAATAACCATGGGCTTGTCATGTATGCCATATGTGCAAATTGGGTTTATTTTAATGGCATATGCATAGTCACTATGAAGAGATTGCAAATAAGACATATGGTTGATCTCATGCATAGCATATGACAAGTCAAGCGGATTAGCAAACATGATGTGACCTAAAGAATTGTCACAAGAAATCCTATGTAACATGGCATCACAACTAATAAACTCCACATGAGAATCATCATACTCATCATAAATGGGCAAATCATCACATGAGGAAATCATACTAGAATGAAGCATGTCAATAGGGTGATCAACATCATGCAAGCAATCAATGTCAAAATAGTCCACTAGTGGGACGAGAGTATCACCGTCACCTTTGTTACCTTTGTCATTCCACTCAAGTGGTGTAGGTGAGGTGGGGAAGACCAAATGGTGGTCATGTTCATCTTGATGGAACCATGTGGGGGTTGCATCATAGTCCACCATGGCCATCGTCTTGTCCAAAGGGAGGACGAAGTCGTCGAGGATCGGCGCGTCATCATAAATGGGACCTAGCACCAAATGAGAAGACACAATAGAGGTAGAGGTCAAGTTGTTAGAAATGCAAATGGCCTCACTAGACCTATCAACTATCTCACTCTCTCTATGTGGTGGTTCACTCACTCCCTCAAAATAGGTGCACTCAAACTCACGTATGGTGGAGTCACTCATCTCACTCAAGTGGTGGGGGTTGTGGCTCTCCTCACATGGGAATTGGGGCAACACATATATGGGGCTAGTGGTGAAGTCACTCTCACTCTCAATATGGTGGCTCAAGTCACTCAAGTCATCATATGATAGAGGCAAAGGTGTCCCGTTGTTTCGATGAGATGGTGGCTATCGTTTCTGTGGGAGTCGACCTTGACGATCCGACTACGATCGTGCGAGACGTCGCGCCTTAGCAATCGCTAAACCAACTTCCGAGGGTTATTGACCACGCCGGAGCACGATCAACCTGACCACGAGGGCCTGTTTCCTGCGAGCAAACGAAGAACAAGCAAGAAACTGAGATTGCAATCTGGATATTGCGAATATAAGATGAAAGCTTTATTGATCAAGGTGGGGTTCTGTGGCGCTTTGTCCAGTCGTTGAACACAAACGAAGTACGCGAAGTTGCAGCTATGGCGAACTTTTAATCTAAACAAAACCCAAGGTCTAAACGGTGCCCTAAGGGCTGTATATATGGAGGAAGAGGGGGGAATTTCGTGGCCCTTGGTGGAGGGGTCCGAAATCAACCCTAACTCTTGTTTCCCCACACATACGGACTCTAAAACAGCCTATACTTAAGTATTTCGAAATTACATGGGCCTGGCCCAATAATAAGGTGACGCAGCACCTAGAATAGCCTATGGACGAATATTATGAAGTGGCATCTTGTATATTTCGTCCAAGGCCTCATGCACTCATTAGGGTGGCTTCAAAGTCCTGGAATCATCACTTGTAACTCCGTTCTTGTTCCCCTTGCGCATGCCAACATCTCCATGCTTGAACTTGCTCCAAGGTTCATCTTTCTTGTCCATGGTAGGCCCTTCATTTGTAAGCAAAACAAATGTATCCAATTTAGGCAGCATCATATTCTCATGAACATTGGAATCGTTACCAAGAAACGAAAGTACCTGATAATTCAATTGGCGTGCGCGAGCTCTAGTAATTGGTCCAGTATGTATAGCAGCAGGGGTTGTGGGTGTAACAATGGTATTGATGTCCTCATCATCATACGTCGTCGTGGTCGAGGTGAAATACTCAACCATCTCATCGCTGTCGCCATCGATGAAGGCCGAAGATGGAACATCATCACTCTCCTCCATGACCGAAGGGAAAATCCCATGCTCGATCATCTTGTCATTGTCGTCGTGGATGAAGGCCGAAGATGGCACATCATCGCTCTCGTCGTGGATGAAGGCCGAAGATGGCACAACATCACTCTCGCCTCCTAAGATGGAAGCATCATCCTTGCTCGCCACCTTGTCGCTCGCCTCCAAAGCTTGGTCCTTGAGGGTCTCCGTAGTCGTACTCGTCGCCGCACCATCTTGAAAAAGAGTCAAGGTAGACTCGGCATCATCAATGCCACAAAGAGGGATGGCGGTGAAGTCGCACTTGGGAGCATCGTCTTGGAGCTTGTCGGGCTTGGACATCTTGGTGGTACTAGCCTCATGCTTGTCGTAGAGTTTGGTCGCCGCGAAGTGTGCTTGGGGTGGAGAAGCCTTGGCCTTCATGAGTTCTTGTTCCGCCTTGAGAGCACCAATGTAGTAGTCGCCGATGGACTTGTAGTTCTCGAGGAAGATGGTCTTTGAGATGTCGTTGTGCAATCCCATCATGAAGTGGAACTTCATTGACATGGGGTCGCCCACGCCCAAACTCGTCATGAAGGCAATCTTCATCTCCTTGAAGTACTTGTCGATGGACTTGGATCCTTGGGTGGTGTTCTCCAATTGGCGCCGAAGTTGTTCCGTGTGGGTTGGAGGCACGAACTCTCGCCGCAAAAGCTCTCTTCGCCTTGGGCCAACTCATGCCGTAGTGCTCAAAGGTGTGTGAAGCCACCATGTCGAGGCGTAGTCGTGGAAGTTTCTTGTGGCGCACTTCACTTGATCTTCGGGAGGAACTTGATGTAGCTTGAGGTAGTCGTCCATCAAACGCTCCCACTCGAGGTACTCCTCGGGTTCTTGAGTCCCATAGAAAGGAATCTCGTGGTCGATGTCGAGGTCGTAGTAGCTCGTGGAAGTCGCGGACTTGAGCTTGGGGAGCTTCTCTTGAGCGTAGTGTTGGGGTGCTTGTTGGCGAAGATGCCGAATATCCGAAGGCGAAGATGCCTTGAAGTCGCTTGGCGAAGATGCCAAGGGAGATGGTGAAGTCGTTGAGCGGTTGTTGATGTTGAGCTCTTGACCTTCACGTTCTTGTTGATGATGGTGTCGATGCCGATGTGATGTTGCCGGAGATGGTCGCTCGGAAGGATGTGCTCTTGAGCGTCTTCTCGAAGATGAGGAAGATCGCATGTGATAGAGGCAAAGGTGTCCCGTCTTTCGATGAGATGTTGGTTTTCGCTTTGGAGGAAGTCGACTTTGACGATCCGACTACTTAACGTCTTGAGGACGTCGCGCCTTAGCAATCGCTAAACCAACTCCGAGAGGTTATTGACCACGCCGAGCACGATCAACCTGACCACGAGGGTCTGCTTCCTGCGAGCAAACGAAGAACAAGCAAGAAACTGAGATTGCAATCTGGATATTGCGAATATAAGATGAAAGCTTTATTGATCAAGGTGGGGTTCTGTGGCGCTTTGTCCGGTCGTTGAACACAAACGGCAATGCACGAAGTTGCAGCTATGGCGAACTTTTAATCTAAACAAAACCCAAGGTCTAAACGGTGCCCTAAGGGCTGTATATATGGAGGAAGAGGGGGAATTTCGTGGCCCTTGGTGGAGGGGTCCAAATCAACCCTAACTCTTGTTTCCCCACACATACGGACTCTAAAACAGCCTATACTTAAGTATTTCGAAATTACATGGGCCTGGCCCACTAATAAGGTGACGCAGCACCTAGAATAGCCTCGGGACGACATTTATGAAGTAGCGTCTTGTATATTTCGTCCAAGGCTTCATGCACCCATTATGGTGGCTTCAAAGTCCTGAAATCATCACTTGTAACTCCGTTTTGTTCCCTTTGCATGGCATTATCTCCATGCTTGTTCTTGCTCCAATGTCCATCCTTCTCCAAGCTAGGGCCTTCATTTGTAAGCAAAACAAATGTATCCAATTTAGGCAGCATCATATTCTCATGAACATTAGAATCATTACCAAGAAACGAAAGTACCGATAATTTAATTGGCGTCATGCGAGCTCTAGTAATTGGTCCAAGATATGTAGCAAGAGGGGCTGTGGGTGTAACAATGGTATTGATGTCCTCATCATCCTCCCTTCTTGAAATGAAGTCGTCCTCGACGGAAGCTCATATTCCTCACCCAAATAAGGCTTCAAATCTGCAATGTTAAAAGTGGGACTAACCCCAAAATCTGCAGGCAGCTCAAGTTTATATGCATTATCATTTATTTTCTCTAACACCTTAAATGGACCATCAAGACGTGGCATTAGCTTTGATTTGCGCAAATCAGGAAACCTATCCTTACGCAAATGTAACCAAACAAGATCTCCAGTGCAAAGACAACATGTTTTCTACCCTTATCTCCAAAAGTTTATATTTAGCATTCATACGCTCAATGTTTTCCTTAGTTATCTCATGCATTTTAAAATCAATTCAGCACGTTCTTTAGCATCAAAATTAACCTTCTCCAAGATGGAAGAGGCAACAAATCAATAGGTGCACGAGGTAGGAAGCCATACACAATTTCAAAAGGGCACATCTTAGTAGTAGAATGCAATGAACGATTATAAGCAAATTCAATATGAGGCAAGCATTCTTCCCACATTTTCTTATTATTCTTCAAAACAGCCCTAAGCATAGTAGACAATGTTCTATTGACTACTTCAGTTTGTCCATCGGTTTGGGGGTGACAAGTAGTACTAAAAGCAGTTTAGTCCCCAACTTAGCCCATAAACATCTCCAAAAGTGGCTAAGAAATTTAGTATCACGATCTGAAACAATAGTAATTGGCACACCATGCAAGCGAATAATTTCACGAAAGAACAAATCAGCAACATTAACAGATCATCGCTTTTATGACATGGTATAAAGTGTGCCATTTTCGAGAATCTATCCACGACAACAAATATGCTATCCTCCCTTCTTTGTTCGAGGTAAACCTAAAACAAAGTCCATAGATATATCCTCCCAAGGAACACTAGGCACAGTAAAGGCATATATAAACCATGAGGATTGAGTCGTGACTTAGCTTTTTGACATGTAGTGCAGCGAGCTACAAAACGCTCAACATCCGTCTCATCTTTGGCCAAAAGAAATGTGTAGCAAGTATATCCTCCGTCTTCTTCACGCCAAAGTGTCCCATTAATCCTCCTCCATGCGCCTCCTGCAACAACAAAAGACGAAACAGAGCTAGCAGGAATGCATAGCTTGTTAGCACGAACACAAAACCATCATTAATAACGAACTTGTTCCATGTTCTACCCTCTTTACAATTCTGCATTACATCTTTAAAATCAGCATCATGCACATATTGATCTTTGATGGTCTCCAAACCAAATATTTTGAAGTCAAGTTGTGAAAGCATAGTATATCGACGAGACAAAGCATCAGCAATAACATTTTCTTTACCCTTCTTGTGTTTAATGACATAAGGAAAGTCTCAATGAATTCAACCCATTTAGCATGTCTACGATTCAGTTTAGCTTGACTTTTAATATGTTTCAAAGATTCATGATCAGAATGTATAACAAATTCTTTGGGCCATAAATAATGTTGCCATGTCTCTAAAGTCCTAACAAGAGCATATAATTCTTTGTCATAAGTAGAATAGTTCAGACTAGGCCCACTCAATTTTTCGAAAAGTATGCAACAGGTTTGCCATCTTGTAATAACACACCTCCTAATCCAATTCCACTAGCATCACATTCAAGCTCAAAAGTCTTATTAAAGTCGGAAGTTGGAGTAAAGGAGCATGTGTCAACTTATCTTTCAATACCGTGAAGGCTTCTTCCCATGCGGTACCCCAAACAAAAGGCACATCCTTCTTTGTAAGCTCATTGAGAGGTGCAGCAATGGTGCTAAAGTCTCTCACAAAACGCCTATAGAAACCAGCGAGTCCAAGAAAACTCCTCACTTGTGTGACCGTTTTGGGCTGCGCCAACTCTCAATAGCTTCAATCTTGGCTTTATCAACTTCAATTCCTGTGGAGTAACAACATAGCCAAGAAAAGATACTCGGTCGGTGCAAAAGGTGCACTTCCCAAGGTTACCAAACAAACGTGCATCACGAGAGCATTAAAAACAGCACGTAAATGTTCCAAATGTTCTTCCAAAGATTTGCTATAAATCAGTATATCATCAAAGTAAACTACCACAAATCGTCCAATGAAAGCACGTAAAACTTCGCTCATTAATCTCATGAAAGTACTAGGTGCATTAGTTAACCCAAAAGGCATGACTAACCACTCATATAATCCAAACTTAGTTTTAAATGCTGTTTTCCATTCATCTCCCAATTTCATACGAATTTGATGGTATCCACTACGCAAATCAACTTTGGAGAATATTGTAGAGCCACTCAATTCATCAAGCATATCATCTAGCCTAGGAATAGGATGACGATAACGAATAGTAATATTATTAATGCCTCTACAATCAACACACATACGCCGACGTACCATCCTTTTTAGGCACTAGTATAATAGGAACAGCACAAGGACTAAGAGATTCGCGTATATAACCTTTGTCGAGCAGCTCCTGTGACTTGACGATAATCTCCTTCGTCTCCTCCGGATTGGTACGGTATGGTGCGCGGTTGGGTAGCGATGCACCGGAATTAAGTCAATTTGATGCTCAATCCTCGAATAGGTGGTAATCCGGTGGCACGCCTTGTGGGAAGACGTCGTGAACTCCCGCAAAATGTTAGTGACAGCGGGGGCAAGAGGAAGGCACGTCCTCGAATGAAAATAATGCCTCTTTGCACACAAAAGCATAGCAAACAGATTTGCTAGAATCTAGCTCATCAATATCAGATTTGGTGGCAAATAAACATGCACTTTTCAGTTTAATTTCAGAAGCAACATTAGATGGTTTATTATTAGGCTTCATTTGTTGCTCAAATTCTTTTGCCACAATCTGATTTTCACTCTTATTTTTCTCCTGTTTTGCTTTATTAGCTCTATTAATATCATCTTTCAAAATGGAATCAGGAGTCATAGGAAGCAAAGTAATATTTTTATCCTTGTGAACAAGAGTATACTGATTGTTTCTACCATGGTGTACAGAATTTTATCAAATTGCCATGGTCTACCAAGTAATAAGGAACATGCTTGCATAGGTACCACATCACAATCAACATAATCAGCATATGTAGAGATACTAAAATACACACGAACAAAGACGTGTTACCTTAACCTTGCCGCTGTTGTTGAACCATTGGATGTAGTAAGGATGTGGATGTGGTCTTGTGGTGAGAGAAAGCTTCTCCACCATATCCATGCTAGCCAAGTTGTTGCAGCTCCTCCATCTATGATGACGCCTTGAATAGAACGTTCCTTCACAACTCCCTTTGTATGGAACAAGTTATGCCTCTGATTTTGCTCAGCTTGTGTAACCTGCACACTCAAAACACGTTGAGCAACTAAACATTCATACCACAAGATCTTCAAGAGCCATGTATTGCGTCTCAGGATCGAATCATCTCCACCGTGTTCTTCATGTGTAAGAAGAGCCAAAGTCTCTTCATCATAGTCACTAGCGACTCATACCCACCATCCTCGTGAGCAATCATCACACGCTGAGATGTGCATTCTCTCAAAAATGTCCTCTTCCCTTACAACGACGACAAATAATATCACTTGTGTGCCCTGTTGACGCCATGGAAGAAGAAGAGCTCTGTAGGCCCAGCAGTGTGCTCTTGATGATAGTGGTGGTTGTGCCTGCTTTCTTGTATCACGGTTGAGGTGGCAGCCACGGAGGTGCCGTGTAGTAGAACGTGTGGAAGTAGATGATGCACGTGGTGTCCATGATGAAGGTCGACCTGCAGAAAAAGTTAGTCCGCGCCAAGGCCTGTCGATCCTGCACTTCACGCTCAGCTTTACAAGCAAGATGGAATAATCGAGTGATATTATTATAATCCTTGTAGTCTAGAATGGTCTGAATCTCTCTATTTAATCCACCCGAAAACGTGCAAGCATAGCTTCATTCTCCTCAACAATACCACATCTAATCAAGCCAGTTTGTAATTCCTGATAATATTCTTCTACCGAATTTTTTCCTTGTCTTAAGCGCTGCAATTTTTGAAGTAATTCACGCTGGTAATATGGTGGAACCCAACGAGTACGCATAGCAGTTTTCAAAGCAGCCCAAGTAGCTGGAACAGGATATAATCTACAATGTTCAGACCACCAAACACATGCAAAGCTAGTGAAAGCACAAACAATGCAGCAGAACACGTCTCTCCTCGGGATATTGTAAACATGTAAATCGTTGTTCAGTTTCTAACTCCCAAGTAAGATATATATCGAACATATCTACCCTCAAATGGTGGAATATTCAATTTCAGTTTAGGGAGATGGTCATGATCTCGCACTGAAGGGGAGCCCAACATTGCCATTGTTTGCATGTGGACGACCTGGTGGTTGTGGTGCTGGTGGTTGCACGTAGTTCGATGTTGATCAACCTCATCCTCGTAAGCTCTCACATAATCATCCTCCCCACCGCAGCAGCTGGAGCCACGTATATCAACAAAGAGCACCAAAGAGCTTGGCCAGGTGAAGAGGGACACGGAAGCTCGGCGGAGGGCTGTTTCACGATGTGGAGGTAGTCCATGTTGTTGTAGTAGAGGTGCGTTAGGTGCAGCCGGTGGTGGTGGTGGTAGACGCAGCGAGCAATTCATTAAACTTGTTATCGAGCTTTGTTTCAACGCCTTCTCAATGCCATCTATCTTCTCCATGGCCTCTTCAAATCTATTTAGCACATCGTCCACCTGCCCACTCATCATTTGTTGAAACTTATCATGTAGCGCTTTGTTTGTCATGTTCTCCCGGTCAGTCTCGCTCGGCTTGTGATCCTGCCATGGTTAGCAGACAATAGAAACACACAAGAATATGATTGACAGACTACTAGGAAGTGGTGGTGGTGGTGTGGTGGACGATCACAAATCCGTCAAGCAAATCCCAAATTCTTACCAGTTCTTACCCGGAAAGGGTGATCGGCAACCGATGTAGTCAAAACTCTCAAAGCTTGGATAGAGCGATTACGAGGGAGAGTCAAACGACGATGTAGATGTATGTGGAGCTGGGAAGGCTTATAATATGGTAGCAAAAAGGGTCAGCAATAATCAATTCGAGAGATGCAAAGTTGAATAAACGCTCACGACGGTGATCTTGTCTTTGGTCCTAGGCTAGACCGTGCTAGAGACGCGAGCCTAGAACACTAACAAAATCACGGCGCTGCACGTAAACAAGGAAAAGCACACTCTGGATTTTTTTCGCTTTTTTTTTTTTGCTTTTTTTTTTTTTTTGCTTTTTTTTTTTTTTTTTGCGAAAAATCACTATAATGGCGAGTGTCTCAAAACTCTTCCGAGGTCAAACCGACAGATGGGCACGAAATTTTTCGACCAAAAATTTTTTTTTTTTTGCCGGACCAAAAACTGAAACAGGTCAAAAAAACTTTCTATAACGGCGATCGTCTCAATACACTTAGAAACACTTAAAACAGGATAGCGAGAAAATTTTTTACGACAAGTGCGTTTTGAAAAATTTTGGGCCTAACGGAGGGTGGTTTCGGACCTACTCAAGCAAGGAAACACGAATCGGAAACTAGATGGATCTCAAAACAACCCTAATATGCAAGGAACTCGGATTGGTGGTGGATATATGGTGGTGGATATATGGCAGCGGTGGTGGTATATGGATATGGATTCAGAGGTGGCGGATAAGCAATGGTGGAAGATGACAAGGCGATGATGATGAAAGCGGCGGCGTGACAACTTATGACCGTAACTCAAACTCTAAAAGACTAGACTCTAAGACCAGAACTTGCCACGACGATGCAACCGCAAATTCAACAAAGCAAACACTAAAAAGATTATGCAAAGGCTCAGATTGGTTCGGATATGATGAACTAACCCTAATTTTTTTGTGGCTTTTTCGTGGACTATAGGTATGAAGAATGACTCGATCTAAACTACGGAAAACTGTAAAATCTCACCGAGCAACCTGAAAATCTGATACCACTTGATAGAGGCAAAGGTGTCCCGTCTTTCGATGAGATGTTGGTTTTCGCTTTGGAGGAAGTCGACTTTGACGATCCGACTACTGACGTCGAGGACGTCGCGCTTTAGCAATCGCTAAACCAACTCCGAGAGGTTATTGACCACGCCGAGCACGATCAACGACCACGAGGGTCTGCTTTCCTGCGAGCAAACGAAGAACAAGCAAGAAACTGAGATTGCAATCTGGATATTGCGAATATAAGATGAAAGCTTTATTGATCAAGGTGGGGTTCGTGGCGCTTTGTCCGGTCGTTGAACACAAACGAAATGCGCCGAAGTTGCAGCTATGGCGAACTTTTAATCTAAACAAAACCCAAGGTCTAAACGGTGCCCTAAGGGCTGTATATATGGAGGAAGAGGGGGAATTTCGTGGCCCTTGGTGGAGGGGTCCAAATCAACCCTAACTCTTGTTTCCCCACACATACGGACTCTAAAACAGCCTATACTTAAGTATTTCGAAATTACATGGGCCTGGCCCACTAATAAGGTGACGCAGCACCTAGAATAGCCTCGGGGACGACATTTATGAAGTAGCGTCTTGTATATTTCGTCCAAGGCTTCATGCACCCATTATGGTGGCTTCAAAGTCCTGAAATCATCACTTGTAACTCCGTTCTTGTTCCCCTTGTGCATGGCATTATCTCCATGCTTGTTCTTGCTCCAATGTCCATCCTTCTCCAAGCTAGGGCCTTCATTTGTAAGCAAAACAAATGTATCCAATTTAGGCAGCATCATATTCTCATGAACATTAGAATCATTACCAAGAAACGAAAGTACCTGATAATTTAATTGGCGTGCGCGAGCTCTAGTAATTGGTCCAGTATATGTAGCAGTAGGGGCTGTGGGTGTAACAATGGTATTGATGTCCTCATCAGCATGTAGGACTTGATGAGGGATTTGATCTCCTCCATTTTAGCTTGCATCTTGGCGTCGTAGTTGTTTTCCATGGCATCGAACTCGTCGTTGTTGTTGTAGACCGAAGGTGAAATGCCTTGCCTATCCATCACAAGACTCGAGCAAATATGAGTGGGAGAAAGAGAAGAACTTATACCAATGTACCTTGACCGATGTTGAAAATGAATCAAGTTCACTCAAATGCGGACAATGAAATAGCACTATTGGTACCAATCCTTGTCGGTTCTCACACCTACACAAGTAAAGCTTATGGAGGAGCTCGGTGAGGATAGTGGCACAAAATTTAATGCAAAATGTTAGCAAGAGTCAATAATGTTGAAAGAGATTCACAAATTCGCAAGTGAAACAAATGGACCAATAGCAATATGAGGCACACGGAAACACACACACGGATAGATAAATGGGGCCGTGCAACCAAGGAATGAGCTCAAAATGTGGAATCCACCAAAACGCTCGTGTTGCACAACTCAAGAGAGACGCTAGCACGATTGCTCAATAGGCGGATACGACACTTGTGCACAACCTATAAGATGCAAAATGGATAAATTTATATCCCAAGTATGCTATGTGTGTATGGTTCCCGGTGTTTCTCACACAATGATCCAAGATGATCAAGTATGATATCATATGATATATTTGATGCTATGGCTATTGCTTACAAGCTCTTTGCTATTTCTCTTTTGCTTAAAAGCTTATTCTCTTTTTTTTTCTATGTATGGCCACTTTGCACAATGCACAAACCAAGATAGCAATTGTGTATATGCGGGAACAAACTTGAGACACAATGGATGATATGATACCAATATGATATGGTATGGTATGTAATGGGAGGTATGATCACTAATGTGCACAAGTAACGTTGCCGGCAATACTCAAATGGCTAGTCTCGATAGGCAAGTAACGCAAAATGGGATAAGGGGTTATCAATGCAATTGCAAGGGGAATGTACAATGGCGTCGTCGAGGTTACCGTCCTTTGCGATGATGAGTGGCGGTGTTCTTGATGTAGATACCAAGATGATGGAGACTCGTCCCTAAGTAGCCGAAACACCTTAGGAAACGGAAAAACCGCGAACTCAAAATCTCAAATGACAAATGTCAAATGGTGGTAGCTGAAAGCGGTGGTGGTTTGCACTTGGCAATGCGGAAGTGGAATGATGGGCTATACACGTGTCGGAGTTGAAGCACGGTCCCTAAGTAGCCGAAACACCTTAGGAGACACAACTCACAACACAAACAAAATTGGGTTAAGTTGGGTTGGCGGAAGAGTATGGTGGGCAAGCCTATGCGGAAGTTACGGTGGTGGTGGTGGTTGATGAAGATGCAACCGTCCCTAAGTAGCCTAAACACCTTAGGAGACTCGAATCACAACTCAAACAACCTCAAATGCAAAGGGTAACAAAATTGGTTAGGTTTCAGAAGTCGGTGGTGGCTATGCGGAGGATGTGGTGGAAGCCCTAGGCAAACTTGCCAAATTTTCAAAAATTTGATGGAGTCAAATGGTGGTGGTAGTATTTTTGTTGGAAGGGGGATGTCAATAGCTTCAAAACGAGCTAAAGAACGCCAAAATCGGAGTTCGGATGAATTAGTTATGGACAAAACAAAAATCAGCCAAAGTCTGAAACTACAGGTTACGGACGTCCGGAAATGGTCGGATGTCCGGGGCGTCGGACGTCCGGAAACGTCGGAAATCCGTAAATTCGGTGCGGGTTAGGGGTTCGGTCGTCCGGGCAAGGTCGGACGTCCGTCGTTCTCGGGCTCCGGACGTCCGTAAAAACGTCGGTCGTCCGGTGGGTCGGGGTCAACTCGAAAATTGGATCCGGGACGCGATTTTGGGCGGAAATTGGTGATTTCGGAGTCAAAATTCGCGGGATTTTGTGGATGAAAGATGGGGAAACTTGGGGAAATGCTAGATCCACTCGAAACCAAGCAAATCCATGGATCAAAATCAACAAAACATCATCAAAACTAACAAATCACAAAAAATTTTGGGGCTATTTTTGGTGGGGATTTTCGGATTTAGGCAAGAACACAACAAAATCAAGCTAGAAAAAGAGGGGTAGGGGCTCCAAAAACGTGATCAATGTGGCTCATGATACCATATGATGTAGGGCAGAACCCTATGTGGGCGATCTTTCACGTTTGGAGAGAATCCCTACGAGGAACACGAAGAACGAGCGGAAGAACACGAGGAAATCACGGGGAAAACGAGAGAGAGGTCACTCAACCGACAAGAAAATGATCACACAAGTGATGAGGACATCAATACCATTGTTACACCCACAGCCCCTACTGCTACATATACTGGACCAATTACTAGAGCTCGCGCACGCCAATTAAATTATCAGGTACTTTCGTTTCTTGGTAATGATTCTAATGTTCATGAGAATATGATGCTGCCTAAATTGGATACATTTGTTTTGCTTACAAATGAAGGCCCTAGCTTGGAGAAGGATGGACATTGGAGCAAGAACAAGCATGGAGATAATGCCATGCTAAGGGGAACAAAACGGAGTTACAAGTGATGATTTCAGGACTTTGAAGCCACCATAATGGGTGCATGAAGCCTTGGACGAAATATACAAGACGCTACTTCATAAATGTCGTCCCGAGGCTATTCTAGGTGCTGCGTCACCTTATTAGTGGGCCAGGCCCATGTAATTTCGAAATACTTAAGTATAGGCTGTTTTTAGAGTCCGTATGTGTGGGGAAACAAGAGTTAGGGATGATTTCGGACCCCTCCTGATGAGGACATCAATACCATTGTTACACCCACAACCCCTGCTGCTATACATACTGGACCAATTACTAGAGCTCGCGCACGCCAATTGAATTATCAGGTACTTTCGTTTCTTGGTAACGATTCCAATGTTCATGAGAATATGATGCTGCCTAAATTGGATACATTTGTTTTGCTTACAAATGAAGGGCCTACCATGGACAAGAAAGATGAACCTTGGAGCAAGTTCAAGCATGGAGATGTTGGCATGCGCAAGGGGAACAAGAACGGAGTTACAAGTGATGATTCCAGGACTTTGAAGCCACCCTAATGAGTGCATGAGGCCTTGGACGAAATATACAAGATGCCACTTCATAATATTCGTCCATAGGCTATTCTAGGTGCTTTGCGTCACCTTATTATTGGGCCAGGCCCATGTAATTTCGAAATACTTAAGTATAGGCTGTTTTAGAGTCCGTATGTGTGGGAAACAAGAGTTAGGGTTGATTTGGACCCCTCCACCAAGGGCCACGAAATTCCCCCTCTTCCTCCATATATACAGCCCTTAGGGCACCGTTTAGACCTTGGGTTTTGTTTAGATTAAAAGTTCGCCATAGCTGCAACTTCGCGTGCCGTTTGTGTTCAACGACCGGACAAAGGCGTCACGAACCCCACCTTGATCAATAAAGCTTTCATCTTATATTCGCAATATCCAGATTGCAATCTCAGTTTCTTGCTTGTTCTTCGTTTGCTCGCAGGAAACAGGCCCTCGTGGTCGTTGATCGTGCTCGGCGTGGTCAATAACCCTCGGAAGTTGGTTTAGCGATTGCTAAGGCGCGACGTCTCGCCGATCGTAGTCGGATCGTCAAGGTCGACTCCCACGTAAACGATAGCCACCATCTCATCGAAACAACGGGACACCTTTGCCTCTATCAAGTGGTATCAGATTTCCGGGTTGCTCGGTGAGATTTTCCAGTTTTTCGTAGTTTAGATCGAGTCTGTTCTTCATACCTATTGTCCACGAAAAAGCCACAAAAAAAATTAGGGTTAGTTCATCATATCCGAACCAATCGAGCCTTTGCATAATCTTTTTAGGGTTTTTGCTTTGTTGAATTTGCGGTTGCATCGTCGTGTCAAGTTCTTTGGTCTTAGAGTCTAGTCTTTTAGAGTTTCGAGTTCGGTCATAAGTTGTCACGCCACGCCGCACCATCATCATCGCCTTGCCATCTACCACCATTGCTTTTCCGCCACCGCCTCAATCCGTATCCATCTACCACCACCAATCCGTATCCATATACCACCACCGCTACCATATACCACCACCGCTGTCATATACCACCACCATATATCCACCAAAGAATCCGAAGTTTTCTCATATTAGGTTTGTTTTCGAGATCCATCTAGTTTCCGATTCGTGTTTCCTTGCCGGAGTAGGTTTCGGAAAAAAAAAAAAAAAAAGAGTCTGGAAACCACCCTCCGTTTAGGCCCAAAATTTTCCAAAAACGTACTTGTCAAAAAATTTTCTGGCTACCCTATTTTTAGGTGTTTCTAAGTGGATTGAGACAATGCCAAGCCGTTATAGAAAGTTTTTTGACCCGTTTCAGCTTTTTGGGTCCGGCAATCAAAAAAAAAAATTTTTTTTGGTCGAAAAAATTTCGTGCCCATCCCGTCGGTTTGACACAGGAAGAGTTTTGAGACACTCGCCATTATAGTGATTTTTAAAAAAAAAAAAAAAAAAAAAGCAGCAGCAAAAAAAAAAGCAAGCAAAAAAAAAAAAATAGAGCGAAAAAAAAATTTCAGAGTGTGCTTTTCCGTTGTTTCCGTGCAGCGCCCGTGATTTTGTTAGTGTTCTAGGCTCGCGTCTCTAGCACGGTCTAGCCTAGGACCAAAGACAAGATCACAAATCGTTGAGCGCTTATTCAACTTTGCATCTCGAATTGATTATTGCTTGACCCTTTTGCTACCATATTATAAGCCTTCCCAGCTCCACATACATCTACATCGTGCGTTTGACTCTCCCTCGATAATCGCTCTATCCAAGCTTTGAGAGTTTTGACTACATCGGTTGCCGATCACCTTTCTTCTTTGGGTAAGAACTGGTAAGAATTTGAGATTTGCTTGACGGTTTGTGACTGTCCACCACACCACCACCACCACTTCCTAGTAGTCTGTCAATCATATTCTTGTGTGTTTCTATTGCTGCTAACCATGGCAGGATCACAAGCCGAGCGAGACCGACCGGGAGAACATGACAAACAAAGCGCTACATGATAAGTTTCAACAAATGATGAGTGGGCAGGTGGACGATGTGCTAAATAGATTTGAAGAGGCCATGGAGAAGATAGATGGCATTGAGAAGGCGGTCGAAACAAAGCTCGATAACAAGTTTAATGAATTGCTCGCGCGTCTACCACCACCACCACCGGCTGCACCTAACGCACCTCTACTACAACAACATGGACTACCTCCACATCGCGAAACAGCCCTCCGCCGAGCTTCCCGTGTCCCTCTTCACTGCCAAGCTGCTTTGGTGCTGCTGTTGATACTTCGTGGCTCCTGCTGCTGCGGTGGGGGAGGATGATTATGTAAGAGCTTACGAGGATGAGGTTGATCAACATCAGAACTACGTGCAACCACCAGCACCACAACCACCAGGTCGTCCACATGCAAATAATGGCGATTCTCGAAAATGGCACACTTTATACCATGTCATAAAAGCGATGATGCTGTTAATGTTGCTGATTTGTTCTTTCGTGAAATTATTCGCTTGCATGGTGTGCCAAATACTATTGTTTCAGATCGTGATACTAAATTTCTTAGCCACTTTTGGAGATGTTTATGGGCTAAATTGGGGACTAAACTGCTTTTTAGTACTACTTGTCACCCCCAAACTGATGGACAAACTGAAGTAGTCAATAGAACATTGTCTACTATGCTTAGGGCTGTTTTGAAGAATAATAAGAAAATGTGGGAAGAATGCTTGCCTCATATTGAATTTGCTTATAATCGTTCATTGCATTCTACTACTAAGATGTGCCCTTTTGAAATTGTGTATGGCTTCCTACCTCGTGCACCTATTGATTTGTTGCCTCTTCCATCTTCGGAGAAGGTTAATTTTGATGCTAAGGAACGTGCTGAATTGATTTTAAAATGCATGAGTTAACTAAGGAAAACATTGAGCGTATGAATGCTAAATATAAACTTGTTGGAGATAAGGGTAGAAAACATGTTGTCTTTGCACAGGAGATCTTGTTTGGTTACATTTGCGTAAGGATAGGTTTCCTCATTTGCATAAATCAAAGCTAATGCCACGTGTCTTGATGGTCCATTTAAGGTGTTAGAGAAAATAAATGATAATGCATATAAACTTGAGCTGCCTGCAGATTTTGGGGTTAGTCCCACTTTTAACATTGCAGATTTGAAGCCTTATTTGGGTGAGGAAGATGAGCTTCCGTCGAGGACGACTTCATTTCAAGAAGGGGAGGATGATGAGGACATCAATACCATTGTTACACCCACAACCCCTGCTGCTATACATACTGGACCAATTACTAGAGCTCGCATGACGCCAATTGAATTATCAGGTACTTTCGTTTCTTGGTAACGATTCCAATGTTCATGAGAATATGATGCTGCCTAAATTGGATACATTTGTTTTGCTTACAAATGAAGGGCCTACCATGGACAAGAAAGATGAACCTTGGAGCAAGTTCAAGCATGGAGATGTTGGCATGCGCAAGGGGAACAAGAACGGAGTTACAAGTGATGATTCCAGGACTTTGAAGCCACCCTAATGAGTGCATGAGGCCTTGGACGAAATATACAAGATGCCACTTCATAATATTCGTCCATAGGCTATTCTAGGTGCTGCGTCACCTTATTATTGGGCCAGGCCCATGTAATTTCGAAATACTTAAGTATAGGTTGTTTTAGAGTCCGTGTGTGGGGAAACAAGAGTTAGGGTTGATTTGGACCCCTCCACCAAGGGCCACGAAATTCCCCTCTTCCTCCATATATACAGCCCTTAGGGCACCGTTTAGACCTTGGGTTTTGTTTAGATTAAAAGTTCGCCATAGCTGCAACTTCGCGTGCCGTTTGTGTTCAACGACCGCACAAAGGCGTCACAGAACCCCACCTTGATCAATAAATCTTTCATCTTATATTCGCAATATCCAGATTGCAATCTCAGTTTCTTGCTTGTTCTTCGTTTGCTCGCAGGAAACAGGCCCTCGTGGTCAGGTTGATCGTGCTCCGGCGTGGTCAATAACCCTCGGAAGTTGGTTTAGCGATTGCTAAGGCGCGACGTCTCGCACGATCGTAGTCGGATCGTCAAGGTCGACTCCCACAGAAACGATAGCCACCATCTCATCGAAACAACGGGACACCTTTGCCTCTATCACCTCCACCAAGGGCCACGAAATTCCCCCCCTCTTCCTCCATATATACAGCCCTTAGGGCACCGTTTAGACCTTGGGTTTTGTTTAGATTAAAAGTTCGCCATAGCTGCAACTTCGCGTGCATTTCGTTTGTGTTCAACGACTGCACAAAGGCGTCCACAGAACCCCACCTTGATCAATAAAGCTTTCATCTTATATTCGCAATATCCAGATTGCAATCTCAGTTTCTTGCTTGTTCTTCGTTTGCTCGCGGAAATGCAGACCCTCGTGGTCGTTGATCGTGCTCCGGCGTGGTCAATAACCTCTCGGAGTTGGTTTAGCGATTGCTAAGGCGCGGCGTCC
Organism: Aegilops longissima; assembly: GCA_021605205.1. Classification (NCBI taxonomy): domain Eukaryota; kingdom Viridiplantae; phylum Streptophyta; class Magnoliopsida; order Poales; family Poaceae; genus Aegilops; species Aegilops longissima. Next base: position 8,353 of record JAHIAM010000010.1, on the reverse strand, counting down.
TCGCACGTTCGTAGTCGGATCGTCAAAGTCGACTTCCTCCAAAGCGAAAACCAACATCTCATCGAAAGACGGGACACCTTTGCCTCTATCAAGTGGTATCAGATTTTCAGGTTGCTCGGTGAGATTTTACAGTTTTTCGTAGATTAGATCGAGTCTGTTCTTCATACCTAAAGTCCACGAAAAAGCCACAAAAAAATTAGGGTTAGTTCATCATATCCGAACCAATCTGAGCCTTTGCATAATCTTTTTAGGGTTTTGCTTTGTTGAATTTGCGGTTGCATCGTCGTGTCAAGTTGCTTGGTCTTAGAGTCTAGTCTTTTAGAGTTTGAGTTCGGTCATAAGTTGTCACGCCACGCCGCACCATCATCATCGCCTTGCCATCTACCACCATTGCTTATCCGCCACCGCCTCAATCCGTATCCATATACCACCACCAATCCGTATCCATATACCACCACCGCTACCATATATCACCACCGCTGCCATATACCACCACCATATATCCACCACCAATCCGAAGTTCTTCTCATATTAGGTTTGTTTTCGAGATCCATCTAGTTTCGATTCGTGTTTCCTTGGCGTAGGTTTGGAAAAAAAAAGTCTGAAACCACCCTCGTTTAGGCCCAAAATTTTCCGAAAACGCACTTGTCGAAAAATTTTCGGCTATCCTATTTTAGGTGTTTCTAAGTGTATTGAGACGATCGCCGTTATAGAAAGTTTTTTGACCCGTTTCGGGTTTTGGGTCCGGCGATCGAAAAAAAATTTTGTTTGGTCGAAAAATTTCGTGCCCATCCCGTCGGTTTGACTGGGAAGAGTTTTGAGACACTCGCCATTATAGTGATTTTTCGCAAAAAAAAAAAAAGAGCAAAAAAAAAAAAAAAGCGCAAAAAAAAAAAAAGAGCGAAAAAAATATATTCCAGAGTGTGCTTTTCCGTTGTTTCCGCAGCAGCGCCGTGATTTTGTTAGTGTTCTAGGCTCGCGTCTCTAGCACGGTCTAGCCTAGGACCAACCTGATCTGCAAGTCGTTGAGCGTTTATTCAACTTTGCATCTCTGAATTGATTATTGCTGACCCTTTTGCAACCATATTATAAGCCTTCCCAGCTCCACATACATCTACATCGTGCGTTTGACTCTCCAGTAATCGCTCTATCCAAGCTTTGAGAGTTTTGACTACATCGGTTGCCGATCACCGCTCTTCTTTGGGTAAGAACTGGTAAGAATTTGAGATTTGCTGACGGTTTGTGATCGTCCACCACACCATCACCACCACTTCCTAGTAGTCCGTCAATCATATTCTTGTGTGTTTCTATTGCTGCTAACCATGGCAGGATCACAAGCCGAGCGAGACCGACCGGGAGAACATGACAAACAAAGCGCTACATGATAAGTTTCAACAAATGATGAGTGGGCAGGTGGACGATGTGCTAAATAGATTTGAAGAGGCCATGGAGAAGATAGATGGCATTGAGAAGGCGTTGAAACAAAGCTCGATAACAAGTTTAATGAATTGCTCGCGTCTACCACCACCACCACCGGCTGCACCTAACGCACCTCTACTACAACAACATGGACTACCTCCACATCGCGAAACAGCCCTCCGCCGAAGCTTCCGTGTCCCTCTTCACTGGCCAAGCTGCGGGTGCTGCTTTGTTGATATACGTGGCTCCTGCTGCTGCGGTGGGGAGGATGATTATGTCGAGCTTACGAGGATGAGGTTGATCAACATCGAACTACGTGCAACCACCAGCTCCACAACCACCAGGTCGTCCACATGCAAATAATGGCAATGTTGGGCTCCCCTTCAGTACGAGATCATGACCATCTCCCTAAACTGAAATTGAATATTCCACCATTTGAGGGTAGATATGTTCTGATATATATCTTACTTGGGAGTTAGAAACTGAACAACGATTTACATGTTTACAATATCCCGAGGAGAGACGTGTTCCTGCTGCTGTTTGTGCTTTCACTAGCTTTGCATGTGTTTGGTGGTCGAACATTGTAGATTATATCCTGTTCCAGCTACTTGGGCTGCTTTGAAAACTGCTATGCGTACTCGTTGGGTTCCACCATATTATCAGCGTGAATTACTTCAAAAATTGCAGCGCTTAAGACAAGGAAAAATTCGGTGAAGAATATTATCAGGAATTACAAACTGGCTTGATTAGATGTGGTATTGTTGAGGAGAATGAAGCTATGCTTGCACGTTTTCGGGTGGATTAAATAGAGAGATTCAGACCATTCTAGACTACAAGGATTATAATAATATCACTCGATTATTCCATCTTGCTTGTAAAGCTGAGCGTGAAGTGCAGGATCGATGTGCCTTGGCGCGGACTAACTTTTCTCGCAGGTCGACCTTCATCATGGACACCACGTGCATCATCTACTTCCACACGTTCTACTACACGGCACCTCCGTGGCTGCCACCTCCAACCGTGATACAAGAAAGCAGGCACAACCACCACTATCTGCCAAGAGCACACTGCTGGGCCTACAGAGCTCTTCTTCTTCCATGGCGTCAACAGGGCACACAAGTGATATTATTTGTCGTCGTTGTAAGGGAAGAGGACATTTTATTGAGAGAATGCACATCTCAGCGTGTGATGATTGCTCTTGAGGATGGTGGGTATGAGTCTGCTAGTGACTATGATGAAGAGACTTTGGCTCTTCTTACACATGAAGAACACGGTGGAGATGATTCGATCTGAGACGCAATACATGGCTGCTGAAGATCTTGACAGGTATGAATGTTTAGTTGCTCAACGTGTTTTGAGTGTGCAGGTTACACAAGCTGAGCAAAATCAGAGGCATAACTTGTTCCATACAAAGGGAGTTGTGAAGGAACGTTCTATTAGCGTCATTATAGATGGAGGGAGCTGCAACAACTTGGCTAGCATGGATATGGTGGAAGCTTTCTCTCACCACAAGACCACATCCACATCCTTACTACATCCAATGGTTCAACAACAGCGGCAAGGTTAAGGTAACACGTCTGTTCGTGTGCATTTTAGTATCTCTACATATGCTGATTATGTTGATTGTGATGTGGTACCTATGCAAGCATGTTCCTTATTACTTGGTAGACCATGGCAATTTGATAAAATTTCTGTACACCATGGTAGAAACAATCAGTATACTCTTGTTCACAAGGATAAAAATATTACTTTGCTTCCTATGACTCTGATTCCATTTTGAAAGATGATATTAATAGAGCTAATAAAGCAAAACAGGAGAAAATAAGAGTGAAAATCAGATTGTGGCAAAAGAATTTGAGCAACAAATGAAGCCTAATAATAAACCATCTAATGTTGCTTCGAAATTAAACTGAAAAGTGCATGTTTATTTGCCACCAAATCTGATATTGATGAGCTAGATTCTAGCAAATCTGTTTGCTATGCTTTTGTGTGCAAAGAGGCATTATTTTCATTCGAGGACGTGCCTTCCTCTTTGCCCCTGCTGTCACTAACATTTTGCGGGAGTTCGTGACGTCTTCCCACAAGGCGTGCCACCGGATTACCACCTATTCGAGGGATTGAGCATCAAATTGACTTAATTCGGTGCATCGCTACCCAACCGCGCACCATACCGTACCAATCCGGAGGAGACGAAGGAGATTATCGTCAAGTCACAGGAGCTGCTCGACAAAGGTTATATCGCGAATCTCTTAGTCCTTGTGCTGTTCCTATTATACTAGTGCCTAAAAAGGATGGTACGTCGGCGTATGTGTGTTGATTGTAGAGGCATTAATAATATTACTATTCGTTATCGTCATCCTATTCCTAGGCTAGATGATATGCTTGATGAATTGAGTGGCTCTACAATATTCTCCAAAGTTGATTTATGTAGTGGATACCATCAAATTCGTATGAAATTGGGAGATGAATGGAAAACAGCATTTAAAACTAAGTTTGGATTATATGAGTGGTTAGTCATGCCTTTTGGGTTAACTAATGCACCTAGTACTTTCATGAGATTAATGAACGAAGTTTTACGTGCTTTCATTGGACGATTTGTGGTAGTTTACTTTGATGATATACTGATTTATAGCAAATCTTTGGAAGAACATTTGGAACATTTACGTGCTGTTTTTAATGCTCTCGTGATGCACGTTTGTTTGGTAACCTTGGGAAGTGCACCTTTTGCACCGACCGAGTATCTTTTCTTGGCTATGTTGTTACTCCACAGGAATTGAAGTTGATAAAGCCAAGATTGAAGCTATTGAGAGTTGGCCGCAGCCCAAAACGGTCACACAAGTGAGGAGTTTTCTTGGACTCGCTGGTTTCTATAGGCGTTTTGTGAGAGACTTTAGCACCATTGCTGCACCTCTCAATGAGCTTACAAAGAAGGATGTGCCTTTTGTTTGGGGTACCGCACGGGAAGAAGCCTTCACGGTATTGAAAGATAAGTTGACACATGCTCCTTTACTCCAACTTCCTGACTTTAATAAGACTTTTGAGCTTGAATGTGATGCTAGTGGAATTGGATTAGGAGGTGTGTTATTACAAGATGGCAAACCTGTTGCATACTTTTCTGAAAAATTGAGTGGGCCTAGTCTGAACTATTCTACTTATGACAAAGAATTATATGCTCTTGTTCGGACTTTAGAGACATGGCAACATTATTTATGGCCCAAAGAATTTGTTATACATTCTGATCATGAATCTTTGAAACATATTAAAAGTCAAGCTAAACTGAATCGTAGACATGCTAAATGGGTTGAATTCATTGAGACTTTCCCTTATGTCATTAAACACAAGAAGGGTAAAGAAAATGTTATTCTTGATGCTTTGTCTCGTCGCTATACTATGCTTTCACAACTTGACTTCAAAATATTTGGTTTGGAGACCATCAAAGATCAATATGTGCATGATGCTGATTTTAAAGATGTAATGCAGAATTGTAAAGAAGGAAGAACATGGAACAAGTTCGTTATTAATGATGGTTTTGTGTTCCGTGCTAACAAGCTATGCATTCCTGCTAGCTCTGTTCGTCTTTTGTTGTTGCAGGAGGCGCATGGAGGAGGATTAATGGGACACTTTGGCGTCAAGAAGGCGGAGGATATACTTGCTACACATTTCTTTTGGCCAAAGATGAGGCGGATGTTGAGCGTTTTGTTGCTCGCTGCACTACATGTCAAAAAGCTAAGTCACGACTCAATCCTCATGGTTTATATATGCCTTTGCTGTGCCTAGTGTTCCTTGGGAGGATATATCTATGGACTTTGTTTTAGGTTTACCTCGAACAAAGAAGGGAGGATAGCATATTTGTTGTCGTGGATAGATTCTCGAAAATGGCACACTTTATACCATGTCATAAAAGCGATGATCTTTGTTAATGTTGCTGATTTGTTCTTTCGTGAAATTATTAAACTTGCATGGTGTGCCAAATACTATTGTTTCAGATCGTGATACTAAATTTCTTAGCCACTTTTGGAGATGTTTATGGGCTAAGTTGGGGACTAAACTGCTTTTTAGTACTACTTGTCACCCCCAAACTGATGGACAAACTGAAGTAGTCAATAGAACATTGTCTACTATGCTTAGGGCTGTTTTGAAGAATAATAAGAAAATGTGGGAAGAATGCTTGCCTCATATTGAATTTGCTTATAATCGTTCATTGCATTCTACTACTAAGATGTGCCCTTTTGAAATTGTGTATGGCTTCCTACCTCGTGCACCTATTGATTTGTTGCCTCTTCCATCTTCGGAGAAGGTTAATTTTGATGCTAAAGAACGTGCTGAATTGATTTTAAAAATGCATGAGTTAACTAAGGAAAACATTGAGCGTATGAATGCTAAATATAAACTTCTTTGGAGATAAGGGTAGAAAACATGTTGTCTTTGCACCGGAGATCTTGTTTGGTTACATTTGCGTGAGGATAGGTTTCCTAATTTGCAAAATCAAAGCTAATGCCACGTCTGATGGTCCATTTAAGGTGTTAGAAAAATAAATGATAATGCATATAAACTTGAGCTGCCTGCAGATTTTGGGGTTAGTCCCACTTTTAACATTGCAGATTTGAAGCCTTATTTGGGTGAGGAAGATGAGCTTCACGAGGACGACTTCATTTCAAGAAGGGAGGATGATGAGGACATCAATACCATTGTTACACCCACAGCCCCTGCTGCTATACATCTTGGACCAATTACTAGAGCTCGCGCCGCCAATTGAATTATCGGTACTTTCGTTTCTTGGTAACGATTCCAATGTTCATGAGAATATGATGCTGCCTAAATTGGATACATTTGTTTTGCTTACAAATGAAGGGCCTACCATGGACAAGAAAGATGAACCTTGGAGCAAGTTCAAGCATGGAGATGTTGGCATGCAAAGGAGAACAAGAACGGAGTTACAAGTGATGATTCAGGACTTTGAAGCCACCCTAATGAGTGCATAAGGCCTTGGATGAAATATACAAGATGCCACTTCATAATATTCGTCCATAGGCTATTCTAGGTGCTGCGTCACCTTATTATTGGGCCAGGCCCATGTAATTTTGAAATACTTAAGTATAGGCTGTTTTTAGAGTCCGTATGTGTGGGGAAACAAGAGTTAGGGTTGATTTCGGACCCCTCCACCAAGGGACACGAAATTCCCCCCCTCTTTCTCCATATATACAGCCCTTAGGGCACCGTTTAGACCTTGGGTTTTGTTTAGATTAAAAGTTCGCCATAGCTGCAACTTCGCGTACTTCGTTTGTGTTCAACGACTGCACAAAGGCGTCCAACCCCACCTTGATCAATAAAGCTTTCATCTTATATTCGCAATATCCAGATTGCAATCTCAGTTTCTTGCTTGTTCTTCGTTTGCTCGCAGGAAACAGGCCCTCGTGGTCAGGTTGATCGTGCTCCGGCGTGGTCAATAACCCTCGGAAGTTGGTTTAGCGATTGCTAAGGCGCGACGTCTCGCACGTTCGTAGTCGGATCGTCAAGGTCGACTCCCACAGAAACGGTAGCCACCATCTCATCGAAACATCGGGACACCTTTTCCTCTATCAAACAAGCATGGAGATAATGCCATGCGCAAGGGGAACAAGAACGGAGTTACAAGTGATGATTTCAGGACTTTGAAGCCACCATAATGGGTGCATGAAGCCTTGGACGAAATATACAAGACGCTACTTCATAAATGTCGTCCCGAGGCTATTCTAGGTGGTGCGTCACCTTATTAGTGGGCCAGGCCCATGTAATTTCGAAATACTTAAGTATAGGCTGTTTTTAGAGTCCGTATGTGTGGGGAAACAAGAGTTAGGGATGATTTCGGACCCCTCCACCAAGGGCCACGAAATTCCCCCCTCTTCCTCCATATATACAGCCCTTAGGGCACCGTTTAGACCTTGGGTTTTGTTTAGATTAAAAGTTCGCCATAGCTGCAACTTCGCGTGCCGTTTGTGTTCAACGACCGCACAAAGGCGTCACAGAACCCCACCTTGATCAATAAAGCTTTCATCTTATATTCGCAATATCCAGATTGCAATCTCAGTTTCTTGCTTGTTCTTCGTTTGCTCGCAGGAAATGCAGACCCTCGTGGTCGGTTGATCGTGTGCTCGGCGTGGTCAATAACCTCTCGGAGTTGGTTTAGCGATTGCTAAGGCGCGACGTCCTCGCACGTTCGTAGTCGGATCGTCAAAGTCGACTTCCTCCAAAGCGAAAACCAACATCTCATCGAAAGACGGGACACCTTTGCCTCTATCAACAAGCGCTAGATCGATGAACACATAGAGTAGCACGAGATTCAAGAACAATAAAGGTAAAGATACAAGAGTAGCCGATCTTCTCCGAGAGGAGGTCTTGATGGGGTCCACCCTAGGAGGGGGTCTTGAATCCGCTTGGGGGATCTTCTCCGAAGAGGTCCTGATCTCGAAGGAGAAGTAGCCAAGTGGATGAGTAATGGCTCTCACACTGAAATATGAGCAAATCCAAAGCTAACTCTGAAAGGTGGGGAAGAAAGAGTATATATAGTCTAGGGGGCGAAGGGGTACAAGGGCTGCAGCCCAAACGAAGTCAACACACAGGCGTCAGACGTCCGGAGGTCACCGGTCGTCCGGAGGCTCGATAGGGTCCGGACGTCCGGAGGTCTTCGGACGTCCGTAGATTTGGTTCGGGCGGCGTCGGTCGGACGTCCGGAGGCGGTCGGACGTCCACTCATTTGGCTCGGGTGCGGGATCGCCGGTCGTCCGTGTAGGCTTCGCCGTCCGGATCTCGGTACTTGTCAGACGTCCGGATGGCGTCGATCGTCCGTGTCTTTGGAGAGTTGTCGGCCGTCCGAGTCTTCCGGTCGTCCGCCGCTGGGACTCCGCAGCTCCGTCTTTTTCCGTCTTCTCTTCGGGCTTCCTCGTGGATGGTGTAG
>JAHIAM010000009.1:0-45518 GCA_021605205.1 Aegilops longissima | reverse complement strand
AAGCTTAAAGGACCAGCTCGACATTGGCTCAACAGCTTGCCAAGAGAATCAATTGGTTGTTCGGAGGACCTGGAAGCCGCATTCCTTGATAACTTCCAGGCACATACGCGCGACCACCGACGCCGATTACCTCAGCCACATAATCCAAAGCAGCCGAAGAATCGCCGACAATTCTCGACACGGTTCCTAACCAAGAAAAATCAAATCGTTGATCGTCCGGATGCGCAGGCCCTTGCAGCCTTTAAACATAACATCCGCGACGAGTGTCTTGCCCGGCACCTAGGACAAGAAAAGCCGAAATCCATGGCAGCCCTCACAAAGCTCGTGACCCGCTTTTGTGCGGGAGAGGACAACTGGCTAGCTCGTAGCAACAACTTGACCATAAACCCTGGTAGTTCGGATACCAAGGACAACAATGGCAGGTCGCGCTGCAACTAGCACAAGCGCCGCATTAACGGTGATAATGCTGAAGATACGGTAGTCAATGCCGGATTCGCAGAGCTCTAAACCCGTCAGCGGAAAAAGCCGCTCAAAAGAAATACTCGGGCGCGTCCCATCTGGACCGAATACTCGATCGCCGTGCCAAATACATGGCACCCCAAAAACCAGCCAACCACACCAACAGGGATTTTTGGGTCTTCAAACAGGCAGGCAAGTTAAATGCTGAACTCAATGACAAGGGGCTGCATAGCGATGACGAGGAGGAGCCCCGGCCGCTAAACAATAGAGGACAGAAGGGTTTCCCCCCACAAGTGCGGATGGTGAACATGATATACGCAACCCACATACCCAAAAGGGAGCGAAAGCATGCACTAAGGGACGCATATGCGATGGAGCCAGTCGCCCCGAAGTTCAACCCATGGTCCTCCTGCCCGATCACCTTTGATCGAAGGGACCACCCCAATAGCATCCGCCACGGCGGATTCTCCGCATTGGTTCTTGACCCAATCATCGACGGATTTCACCTCACTAGAGTCCTGATGGACGGCGGTAGCAGCCTGAACCTGCTTTATCTGGATACATTGCGCAAAATGGGCATAGACCCCTCAAGGATTAAACCCACAAAGACGACCTTTAAAGGCGTCATACCAGGTGTAGAGGCCAATTGTACGTGCTCGCTTACACTCGAAGTGGTCTTTGATCCCGGATAACTTCCGCGAAGAGTTAATCTTCAACATAGTCCCGCTCATGCGGCTATCACGCGACCGTTGGACAAATCGATTCAAGAAAGTTCAATGCGGTGCCGCACTATGCATACCTCAAGCTCAAGATGCCAGCCCTCGAGGAGTAATCACGGTCAATGGAAACACCGAACGCTCTCTCCGAACGGAGGAGCACACGACGGCCCTCGCAGCGGAAGTGCAAAGCAGCCTCTCAGCAATTCTCGAGTCCGGCTATTAAACGTCCGGCCACCGTCAAGCGTGCCCGAGTAACCTACAACAAGACCGCCTGGCACGATCCGAGCACGCCAGAGTAATCCGTCCCAACCCCAGCCCTCGTGAAACTTGAAGCCGGATTACGCGTACATAACTACGCCCGAGATACCATGAGCATAAGGGGAGGGCACGACCACGCACGCCTGCACGCGGCTCAACCGCACTGGGGGCTCCGATTGTGTCATTCTTTTCTTTCTTCTTTTTCTTACTTTCGACTCCATTTTCCGAAGTCCCGTCCGGCACTAGAATGGCCGAACTCACGATGCAACAGCCGTGGAAGCGTAAAGCTACGCCGAGTGTCCAGTGGTCTCTACTACGAGCATTATACCTGTTTTACATACCATCCCGCAGCTTACCCCTAGAGGGGGACATGTTAAATAGTCCCATCCCTTGCTTATCCCACTATTTGTATCATTCTGCTTTCACTGCAGTACCTTTTTGAATAAACAATACATAGCTTTTGTCTATTATTGCATTCCTTTTATATATATATGTTCATTCATGACGTGTTGCACCCGTACACTTTGGTACAACCAATACACCAGGGGCTTAAGTAACCCAAAAATATGGTGTGACAAGTCCGAACACTTTCACAAGTGCGGCACCCCGAACTTATAGCATTATATGCATCGGCTCCGAATCATGTCTTGGGTCAATAGTTGGGTTTGCCCGGCTCCCATGTTTTGGTACCTTACGTTTCGTTATATCGGCTAAGGTAGCGCTGGGAGAACCACTGCGATTGTGCCCTGCTGAGCTGGGTTGAGCACCTCGGTGGAGAAAGCTAAAACTGACCGTCATGATAGGGCAACAGCCGGACGCTGTTCGAGAGGTTTTTCGGTCCCTAAAGACTTATGCCGCTTAGAGCGAGGAGTCGGCATTGTCCGCCAAGGCATGGATAGCGCCTCAACTCGGTCTTCCGAATACTAGGGGCTTCACCAAATTTAAAATTATAGAATTCTATGGCTAAGGAGAGTGTTCAAGCACTATAAGTCCGGTTGCCTTGTTCGTTATGCTGAGCGCCTCCTCGAAGGACCCAAGAATGGGAACAAGAGCGCCAAGTTTATCCCAACACCCCAAAGATTGTGGCATGGGGCTGAAGCCAATGACTTGCCATCTCTCAAATTTGATAAACGGCCGCATGTAAGGTAATATTTTAAATTCACAAGCGTTGCTTAGCGATATGAACAAGTTTTCAGCTGACAGATAACAAATGCGAGTCTATTCAAAATTACATCTTTGGAGCATTCACCGCTATACGGCAGGCACCCTTCAGACGCCCTCATAGTACATTTCGGCTTGCGATGCTCCTTGCCCTTCGGTGGCCCGTCCGTCACAAGCTTCTCCGCATCCAGCTTGCCTCGGTGCACTTTAGCACGGCAAGGCCCGACGGGCACCTTCAATGCAGACGGAGCGCTTGATGACTTCAATCCATGGACAAAGGCCCACCACCGCCGCACTAGCCCAAGTAGCTCCTGTGCATGGCTTCCAATGGCCACAACCAACTATGAGGCCCTTCATGGCCTGTTCGGCGACCTTAGGAGCTCGACCAGCTGCTTCAGCTGGTCGCTCAGGGCACTGGATGTTCGCCTCAAAGATACCGAGACCGTAACACCTTCTCCGCCGAGCTCCCTCCTTGGCGCGGTAGAACGCAGCAGCATCGCACACACTACAGGCAGATCTGCGAATGCTCCCGGAGAGCTCGGATTCGGGTAAGTAATAGGTAATTCACTTTCACATGCTTGCTTTGCATAAAGAATGCCTTACCCGCCGCTATCTTCTTTAATGCTTCAATTTCTTGGAGGGCCTTTTGGGCTTCAGCCTTAGCGGCTTTGGCACTCTCAAGAGCCGAGGCGAGCTCGGACTCTCGAGTCTTCGAGTCACGCTCCAAACTCTCGTGTTTTTCCACGAGAGCCTGAGCTCTTGCCGCACCTCCGCCACCCGCCTCCTACTTCTCTCGCTCGGCGCTGTTCTGCGGCCGCTCGCTTTCGTCATGGACACCGCTTCCTTCAGTGTTCGCCACCTCGTCAGGGCCCCTACAATACCCACGTTATTCCTGTCATTTTTGCAACCAAATCCTTTCTATAAGGTATTTCTTTAATAAGGTATTACTTACCTTCCCCATCCTCGAGCTGCTTCTTGGCAAGGTCGAGCTGGTTCTCGGACCGCCGAGGCTCGCTTCAATGCATTGACCTCCAGCCAAGGCGGCAGAGGTCAAGAAGAGCCCTGCATTCGCATATTGACATACTTATGTTAGACTCCTGCGTATATCTTTTAGATCCTTAGTCCGGCTTTTCTTTCCTAACAATCAACTAAGCATCGAGGGCTATCAGTATATGCGGTAATATTTTTACATATTCTAAACTTACCTCAAAACCTATTAGAAGGCTGGTATAAAGCTTGACCAGCCCGCTCTTGGCGGATCGAACTTTCTGGATCACCACACTCATAACAAAGGCGGTGCTCTCGTCGATGGAGGCGCCGTTAAGCGCCTCCAGCAAGCTATCCGGTGCCTCCGGATGGACGGAGGTCACCGGCGTCGCGATCTTACCCTTCTTGCGAAGGGGCCGCTTCTTGGACTTCGAACCACTGGGTTCGAGACGGAGTCCGACAGGGGCGGACTTAGAGCCCTCCGGGGTTTCGCCCCTTTGCGCTTAGAGTCCGGAGGTCACCTTGCTGGCGCCTCCAGACCACCTCCTCCTGGCTGGGCCCCTTTTGGGACTCCATCATGTGTCGTCGGTGACATGAGGAGAGGAGGCGGTCGGAAGTGAAGTGCTATTCACATCCGAAGAACCCAGGGAGCCGCTCGACGAAGCGGCGAGCTCGTCCTTGGGCGGGCTACATGGTCATATTCGGCGTCAGAATACACTATGCGACAAGTAAAAGTCATGAACTATTCCGAGTCCGGACACTTACAATCTCGCCAGGCTTGGCCCTTGTTGGCCACCTCCTCGTCGTTGTCGCTGCTGGTAGAGAAGTCCGGAGGAAGGGTCCTTCCTTTCTTGACCCTTCGGCCTCCCCACCGGGCGGCCTTCCTTTTCTTCTCTCCCCACCGGGAGAGGCTTTTTCCTCCTCCTCGTCCTCGGAGGAGGATTCTGCCTCAGTCGCTTGGACGATGAGTCCGACAACACTCGGCGCCGAGCTCCTTCGAGTTCCGTGGCCTCCTTCTTGGCCCTCTTCTCGGCACCACGTGAGGTGCCGAGCCAACAGCCCTGGCAATCGGGCGTCCGCTGGTTTTCTTGCAAGGGGCGGACGGTTAATCTGTCCGGACATCTTCACCCCCTGTCAAAGGTTAGGGAGTTTTAGATCCCGCATAGAGTCAAACTATGAAAAAGAGTCCCATAAAGGGTAAATAACTTACTCGCTGGCTTGACGCTGCGAGCTGAATCCGTGGTCTTGATGGCGGATGTGGGAGCCTCGGCGCCTTTTATGACACCTTCCGTGCATCTTCGCACGTAGTGTCGAAGAGCCTTTTCAGAGTTTGGGGCTGTGCCGGATCGAACTCCCACAATTTGAAGGCCCGTTGCTGGCATGGGAGAATCCGGCGGATGAGCATCACCTGGATTACATTGACAAGCTTAAGGTTCTTGTCCACCAGGTTCCGGACGCAGGTTTGGAGTCTGGACAGCTCTTTCGAATCACCCCACGTCAGGCCCGTCTCTTTCCATGACGTGAGCCATGTGGGGGAGCCAGATCGGAATTCGGGGGCCGCCGCCCATTGAGAGTCGCGTGGCTCGGTGATGTAGAACCACCCTGATTGCCACCCCTTTATGGTCTCCACAAAGGATCCCTCGAGCCATAGGACTTTTGCCATCTTGCCAACCATGGCGCCTCCGCACTCCGCTTGGCGGCCGCCCACTACCTTCGGCTTGACATTGAAGGTCTTCAGCCATAAGCTGAAGTGGGGCTGGATGCAGAGGAAGGCCTCGCACTCGACGATAAACGCCGAGTTGTTGAGGATGAAGTTCGGGGCCAGATCGTGGAAATCCAGGCCGTAGTACAACATGAGCCCCGGACAAATGGGTGAAGTGGAAAACCAAGTCCATGGAGGAAGTGGGTGAGGAACACCACCTCTCATGGGGCCCGGGTGGAATGAGCTGCCCCTCGTCGGGGAGCCGTGCACGATGTCGCCGGACAAGTATCCGCCTTCCGCAGCTTTTGATGTGCCCTCCGTGATGGAGGAGGCCATCCACTGCCTCCCGCCTCCGGACATAGTTGGAGAAGGTTGAGGTAGGATGTGCGGACTTGGGCGCTAGAGCTCGAAAAGCAGAAATGGATGAGCAAAGGAGGAAGAAGGCGAGGCGAAAAGGTGGATCCTTATCCCTTATATGGACGGACGGACTATCGCCCCCGCCAGACTGGTAAAACTCGCTTATCTCCCAAGCGCCATAATCAATGGCACGGTTGGGTTACCCATGTCCATATTGATGGGAATCCCGGAATAAGGGGGCACGATCTCCGATTTGATAAGACGTGCCAAGGAAACTGCCTCGCTAAACACGCTGCGGTGGAACAGTGAAAACGATTCGTATAAAGGCCTGGCCGTGGTGTGATGTCACACCGCGGAATACGTCAGCAGATCTGTGCAAAAGTTATTCTCTACGGTGGTATGTGGAACTTGTTTTGCAGAGCGGACAAGATCCTTGTGTTCAAAATCTTCTATGAAGTATTCGAAGAGGAACCCGCCTTGCAATGCCGAAGACAATATGCGCGCGGACTCGTCGTCATTGAAGCCTGGTTCAGGGCTCTCGGGGAGTCTCGATTAGGGGTGTCCGATAGCCGAACTATCACCGTTGGCCGGACTCCTGGACTATGAAGATACAAGATTGAAGACTTCGTCCCGTGTCCGGATGGGACTTTCCTTGGCGTGGAAGGCAAGCTTGGTGATACGGATATGTAGATCTCCTACCATTCTAACCGACTTTGTGTAACCCTAACCCTATCCGGTGTCTATATAATCCGGAGGGTTTTAGTCCATAGGACGAACAACAATCATACCATAGGCTAGCTTCTAGGGTTTAGCCTCCTTGATCTCGTGGTAGATCTACTCTTTTACTACCCATATCATCAATATTAATCAAGCAGGAGTAGGGCTTTACCTCCATCGAGAGGGCCCGAACCTGGGTAAAAACATCGTGTCCCTTGTCTCCTGTTACCATCCGCCTAGACGCACAGTTCGGGACCCCCTACCCGAGATCCGCCGGTTTTGACACCGACAGGGCTCAAACAACTCCTACTCATGCTAGTGGGTTTCATCTATTTACTGTGGAATGACAGGTCATGCAGAGGATAAAGGGGTTCAGCTACCACAACAAGTAACAGATGAATCGTTGTTGTCCTAATGCAGTAAAAGAGAGCAGGAGCGAGAGAGTGGGATTGTTTCGGAATGAACAAGGGGGTTTTGCTTGCCTGGCACTTCTGAAGATAGCAATGAGTCTTCATCAGTGTCAACGATCACAACGTCGGTACAACGTCTACCGAGGGGGAACAACACCGGCAAACAGAGAAGAAACACGATCCATGCAATGCACAATATGATGCATGCTGACATGGCAATATGAATGTGTTTTGAGCTAATGCAACTAGCAAAATGTTAAATGGAGTTGGTTTGAACCCTAGGTTCAAATTCAAACTTCGTATGTGAAATTCAAATGCCATTTAATTGATTTGACCTGATCAGCAGGTATAAGTTGTTTAAACATGCATGAAAATGGTACAGATTTTAAGATTGGATTTTTCTGATCATTTTTCATATATAACTTATTTGATTTGGAGCTACGGTTGATTTTCTATGAATTTTAGAAGTTAGCTCTATTTTTTGGAATTTCCTGTAAAAGAATAAATCTAGAAAATGATTTACTGCGTCAGCATGACGTCACTGTGATGTTAGCAGTCAACTGGGTCGGCCAGGTCAAACCTGACCTGTGGGACCCACGTGTCAGTGGTTAGTTAACTAACTAAACAGAGTTAGTTAGTGTTAGGTTAAGCACTAATCTAGGTTAATTAGCACTAAACTAACCTAACTAATAGTTAACAAGGGTGGCCCACACATCAGTGACCCAGGGGGTCAAACTGGGCCCACCCAGTCAACGGTCAGCGGGGTCAAACCCACCGGTGTCGAGTCGCTGGCGAGGCCCGAGACGGTGGCGCGGCTCGGAAAACGCCCACAGGGCATGGGTGAGGCTGTTCTTGGGCTCGTTGGAGAGCTCTTGCAGGCGCGCGTCTAGTGGTGGTGGAGGCCGGGCCTATGGTGGCCGGAGCCAACGGCGGCGAGCACGAAAGCGGCGGCCGTCGTTCGGGTGAGTTGTGGGTTCGGTGTTGCAGCTCGCAAGTGAGCCAACTGATGCGCTGGGGCTGCTCTACGGGGTGCTACGAACGTGTTGGAGTCGCCGGGGTGACCAAATGGTCACCGGAGCTGCGTTGACGGCGAAGCTCGACCGCGGCGTCTGCTGGCAGCAAGGGGCGGCGGCCTCTGGCGAGCAAGAGGCAGCGGGGTTAGGGGGGTTAGATGCGTGCTCTGGCCAGTCCAACGCGCGAGGGCGAGGTCGGGGACGTCCGGTAGCTCCAGAATCGGCGGCGATGAGCTTCGGTGGCCGGCGACGGAAACGGCGATGGTGACGAAGAAGCAGCACGTCCGAGGCCGGGGGAATCGTCGAGGAGGAAGATGCAGAAGAGGCGGAGCTCGTGGACTAGCTGGCTTGGCATGGGGATGCTGGTGGCCGCGGCAAAGGCGAACGGCGGCGACGGTGGTCCTCGGGCGTCGCGCGAGAGAACGAGGGAGAGGAGGGGAATGGGCACGGGAGAGTGAGAGGGGTCCGAGGGGGTGCGTGGCATCGCGAGGGAGGCCTAGGCGACGAAGGGGAAGCGACAGGAAGCAGGAGGTGGCACGGGCGCGTGCCGGCGTGCGGTGAACACACGCCTCGCGTCCTTCTGGCGCGAGGTGGAGGACGACTGGCAGATGGGCCTGGTGGGCTGCTACAGTGCCAGGCCGGCCAGGTAAGCGCCGGGTAATCTCTCTCTCTCTTTTGTTAATGTTTTTCTATTTCTCTGTAACTTCTGGGCTTTATTAAAATACCAGAATGTTTTCGAAAACCCTGAAAATAACTGTGGGCTCTGGTTGGAATATTCCCAACAGCCCTCACTTAAGTTCAGAATTAATTTAGCATTTAAAATATTATATAGCAATTAAATGCCCAATTGCAAATAGCATAAGATTTAATCCAGTGACCCAATCCTGTCCTAGAAAAATGTAAACCATTTTTGTCAGAGGTTTTAGACCAAGGCAAAGATGATGAACATTTTGAAGGCCGTTTCAGGATCATTGAAAAATATTTAGTAACCCTAGTTGGATTAAGTGGTGCTGGGGGTTTCTGCCATCCCCATTTCAACTTTATGAGAAAATTTAACATGATGACATGATGATGATGCAAGGACAAGCAGAGGCTAAGCTAGGGCTGTGACAGAAATATCGAGTGTTCCTCAAACGCGGAAGATTGTGCGGCTGCCTTGACAGCCACACACTAAACCGGCTTCACTAATCAAAGCACCCAAACAGGTCGTTCAGACCCCGGACATGGCTAGACGAGTCCGGCGTAAACATACAAGGGCCTATTAGCCGCATACCCCCATACAAGGGGCTCCGCGCATGTACAACAAGAGACAATAAAGCTCATTTTATTCACTTTTTGAATTGTACTTTGTTTATTTAATATAATGTACATTTTCGCACGATCTTCTTCAACTAAGTTCCTCTCTTTTACAGATGAACACCGTGCTACACCCGTCCAGGATACGGCACAACGGAGACACAGGCGCAGACGTGCAGTAGGGACCCGTTCCAAGGATTCTTTTTAGATTAAGACCCTGCGTAAACCTATTTTACTGTCTCTTGTTGATACACATCCCCCGGTTTCTTGCTATAACCGAGGTGGAGGCTGGCGTCTTGGCATGTGGCCACGTCAGAATTTTGCGCGTACCTGGACACCAGGGGCTTATTACTAAGGGCGTTGTTCAGCCCGTTTTCATAAAGACCGAATACCTTAGGGAGTGTTCGGCGTCGCGAGTTTGGCCTTATATGCATCAGCTCGAATCATGTCTTTGGTCAAATGTTGGATTTGCCCGCCCTGTGTTTTGCTGCCTTACGCCCGCTCTATCGGCTAAGGCGGCACGAGGAGAACTCTCGTGATTGTGCCCTCGTTCACCAAAGCGAGCACCTCAGTAGAGAAAGCCGAAAACTGAGTATCATGATATAGCGTGAGACTGGTCAACCACTCGATGACCAGCCGGAATCTTTAGGATTCCTCCGCATTAAGAAAGGGCGCTTCGGTCGAGCACACGCGCCCGAATTGGCGAAGCGCGGTGCCCCTAGGGGCTATATAGTATCCCCACTGTCAAACTCCTATGGCTAAGTGAAAGTGATAAAGCATTATAGTCCGGTTGCCTAGTTCGCTGCGCTATCACCTCCTTTATAGGACCAAGACGTTGGATCAAGTGTGAAAATCGCCTTTTATAACACCCCGCATTATATGCGTAAATGGGTGAAGCACCGCCATCTTTCAAAGTTATATACACATATACATTAACAACCGCACAGGAGGTATTTTAATTCTTGCAGGCACAAGTATAAAAAGCTTTTATATTCCATCGAAACATTGTTTTACAATAATACATGTTATTTGAACATGATACCCTTCGAGCACTGCGTCTCTATTAAACGAACGCCCTGTAGAACTTCCTGAAAATAGTGCTCAGCAGGTACTTGGCTCCCGTCCGAATCTTGGGATGCAACGTCGGTGGCCTTCATCTCCGCCCAGTATGTCTTGACATGGGTAAGAGCCATCCGCGCACCCTCTATGCATGCTAACCTCTTCATGGCATTGATATGCGGCACCGCACCAAGGAACTGCTGCACCAAACTAAAATAACTCTTCGGCTTGGGCCTTTCCGGCCACAGATGACTCACGACATCCTTCATGGCGAGTCCGGATAACCTATTTAGCTCCGCCCATTCGGCCAAACGCTCGGTTAATGGAAGTGGGCGCTCTGGATTGTGGAACTGCGACCAAAAAAGCTTTTCCACTTCGTGATCCTGTTGATCTCGGAAGTGTTCAGCCGCGTCTGCTGCACTTGCCACAAAGTCCAGATAAGTATCCGCCGCACTCCATAGCCGGTCCAACTGAGCGTATTTAGGATCCCCGAACTTCATCTGCAGCATAAAGGGCTTTCCAGCCGCGATATCTCCGGCCTGACGTAGCTCTTGCTTCATGGCTCTCATTGCAGAGCAAGCATCCTTGGCCTCGGTTGTGGCCTTCTCCAGGTCCTTCTGTTCCGCCCGATCTTCTTTTTCAAGAAGCTTGCAGCGGTCGGCAGCATTCTTCAACTTCACAGCCATCTCGGCCATTTCCTTCCTGCTTCGGCAGTGAGCAGCATGTTCGGCTTTCAGCTCTTCGGCCACCTTTAGGGCAGCCGCATCACTTTTCCTGGCCTGCTCCTTGGCTCGGGCGAGTTCCGCCTGAAGGTTCTCCACGGCAGCGGCACCATCTGCATCAAGCATACATGTTGTAAGGCACGGACATCAAGCCCCCTTACCAGGTGTCCGCGGACAAATTGCATACCTTGTGACTTGTCAAGCCGCTTGTTGACAAGCGCGATGTCGGCATCCGCCATGTCAAGTTGCCGCTTTAGCTCGACAAATTCATCAGTCCGGCTAGCCACCTACATAGGAAGAGCAACATATTATACCTGGGATTATGATCCTCGACGCGCTGTCATTTTTGACAACGCACCGCGTCTCAGGGGCTACTATCCACATAGGGAGCATCTTATATATGCGGAACTGTCAAAAGGTACATCATTTCGCGTACCTCAAAACCCGTCAGTAAACTCCTGGCGGCCTCGTACAACCCGCTCTCCGCGGATGAAATCCTTTCAATCACCGTACCCATCAACGCACGGTGTTCTTCTGAGATAGACGCTCGCCTGAGAAGATTCTTCAGCTCCTCCGACCGCGCACCAGACGGTGCTGGACTTACCCGATGGCCTTTTTCGAAGGCCAGACACGGAGGGCTTTGGGGGGCCACATGACTACTTTCCGGCCCTGCCGGATTCAGAGAAACCCTCCGTGACGACACCCCAGGGTCGCCCGCCTCGCACGGCGGAACGGCAGGGGGAGGCGTTCCGCTCTCCAACATCTCCAGATGAAGATCCCCTGAAGATGAGCTCTCCTGAGAAGGGCTGAGATCTGAACTACAAGGTAAAATTTCGTTATCTTCCTCGAGAAATAGAACAGGATGTCTCTTATTTTAAACTCCCTCTCTACTTACGGCTCGGTGGAGGGCTGATCCCCTTGGGGACACAAAGGCGCCGAGGCATCTCTCGGCGTGGGACCCTCGTGAAAGATTTCTTCCCCGCTTTGAGACCATGGTCTCCGGGTCTTCAGAGGCGGTCTTCTTCCCTGGATGGAGGGATTCTCGATCCTCCTTTCCCGACAGCCTCCTTCGGGGAGGCGGTAGCTTCCTTGTTCCCCCCTTCGCCTTCTTCCAAAGGCGCAACCTCCAGCATCCTGGTTAACACGGGATCTGGCGTGGTCTCAGGGAGGGGGGTCGGACACGTGATTAGCTTTGCTTTCGCTATCCACTCCTGTTTAAGGGACAGTTCTTTTAAGGGCAATTTTATGATAAATATACGGATAGCGTGTCCGGGTACATGGCTACTTACTTGAGTATCCGGGCGATTGCAGCTCAGACCTGCGTCCTCGGTCGAGTCCGGACACTTTGCTTGTGATCCGAAGAACAATTTGTACATCTCCATGGGCGTCGCGCCCGTAAAGTGTTGGAGAGCTCGTGGTCCCTCCGGATTAAACTCCCACAGGCGGAGGGGGCAGCATTTGCAGGGCAAAGTGCGGCGAATCAACATGACCTGTGTCACTACGACCAGGTTGATGTCTCTTTCTAGGAGATCTTGAATGCGGCCCTGCAACAAGGGCACGTGCTTGGACGGCCCCCAGTCGAGCCCTTTATTGACCCATGACGCCAGCCGCGGTGGAGGACCCGAGCGAAAGGCAGGTGGCGCCACCCACTTGGTGCCCCTGGGAGCTGTGATATAAAACCACTCTCGTTGCCATAAGCTGAACTCCTCTTGAAAAGAGCCCTCGGGCCATGGAGCGTCAGCATTCTTGCTTATAACTGCCCCTCCGCACTCCGCTTGCTGCCCTTGATCATCTTGGCTCCACTTTGAAGGTCTTAAGCCACAATCCAAGTGAGGGTAATGCGGAGGAAGGCTTCAGACACGACAATGAATGATGAGATGTGGAGGATGGACTCCGGATCCAAGTCGTGAAATTCCAACCCATAATAAAACATGAGCCCCCCTCATGAAGGGGTCCGTCGGAAGCCTAGCCCCAAGGAAGTGAGACGCGAACACCACGCTCTCACCAGGCTTGGGAGTAGGAATAACCTGCCCTTGAGCAGGCAGCCTATGCGAAATTTCGCCGGTTAGATACCTGGCATCTCTTAGCTTTAGCACTTCTTCTTCCGTAATGGAGGAAGGCATCCACCGGCCTTGAAGGTCGGAGCCAGACATCGTCGAAGGTCTGAAGCACCTGAATCTGGAGCTTTGGGTGTTGGAACTCGAGGCGAGGGGCGGATTCGATTGAGATTGAAAGAAAGGAGTAGAGCCTTGGTCTCTTTATAAAGAGGTTGAATACCAAGAGCCCTCCCCGCGACCGTTTGGGACTAGCCTTCGATAGAGGAGACGGGCCAACATGCACGATTGGGTTACCCACGCCCGTATTAATGAGAATCCCGGAATAAGTGGACACGATCTCTGCTTTGACAAGACGTGCCAAGGAAACCGCTTCGCTAAACACGCTGAGGTGGGACAGTAAAAACGATTCGAATAAAGGCTTGGCCGTGGTGTGATGTCACGCTGCGGAATACGTCAGCAGATTGGATTTGTGCAAATATTATTCTCTCTACGGTAGTATGTGGAACTTATTTTGCAAGGCCGGACACTATCCTTGTGTTCAAAATCTTCTATGAAGTATTCGGAGGAGGAACCCGCCTTGCAATGCCGAAGACAATCTGCGCGCCGAACTCGTCGTCATTGAAGCCTGGTTCAGGGGCTACTGACGGAGTCCTGGATTAGGGGGTGTCCGGATGGATGGACTATGACCTTTGGCCGGACTCCTGGACTATGAAGATACAAGATTGAAGACTTCGTCCCGTGTCCGGATGGGACTTTCCTTGGCGTGGAAGGCAAGCTTGGCGATACGGATATGTAGATCTCCTCCCATTGTAACCGACTCAGGTAACCCTAGCCCTCTCCGGTGTCTATATAAACCGGAGGGTTTTAGTCCGTGGGGCGAACAACAATCATACCATAGGCTAGCTTCTAGGGTTTAGCCTCTCGATCTCGTGGTAGATCTACTCTTGCACTACCCATATCATCAATATTAATCAAGCAGGAGTAGGGTTTTACCTCCATCGAGAGGGCCCAACCTGGTAAAACATCGTGTCCCTTGTCTCCTGTTACCATCCGCCTAGACGCACAGTTCGGGACCCCCTACCCGAGATCCGCCGGTTTTGACACCGACAAGGGGGATAGGATCTTGACCTTCTAATCTGGAGGGGAAGGGGGGAAATCTGGGTCGAGACCACAACCAACTGAATCCTAGCCACTCGCGTAGAAAAGGTAGTCGTCTTGCACATTCGACGCATGCTACCTTGCCATATAGGGTGCCTCCTAGGTGTCCTGGGTGGTTTGCAAGGGAATGAAGCAGCAAAAACCTCACCACAACCTTCACCGCCAAGCATGCAAGCTTGCCCTATGAACACCTCCGATGGCAACTTGAGAGGGAGAGGGTGGAGGGGGTGGCAGTGTTGGGGAAACCCTAGTCGCCTCAGAGTCCCCAGATTCACTGGAGTGATAGGAAAAAGCTTGAAGCCAACCAAGCACAAAGTTGTACCAAAATATCAAGGGGCCTTGGGAGAAAAATGTGAGGGCCACAAAACATCCCAAGGACATCCACTAGCAAGCAGCACAGACTGAACTCAAAAATCTCTCGAGATATTTGTTGCATTCATTTTTATAGTTGATTCATTTTCTTTAGAGAGAATGCCGATCCTATTATTGCTCACCCTATAAAGAATAGGTGTTAACATAAATCTTCTTAGATCCCGACCTAGGTTAGAAGAAAGAAACTCGAAAGTAGAATGAAACCATAATCGAATTGTGGAATTACCTCATCAGCCATGATTCCTGGGGTGAGCTGCCTTGAGGACGTGATTTAGGTCCACGGTGGTGGTTAATAGGTGGGAGGTAGAATGATGATAGTTTGGGGGTACTTATGTTGAGGTAGATAAGGTGATATTTATAGATAATGAAAGAAGCACAATTGCAAATACTCTCTATATTGGTAAATAAAAAGGCGTGGAGGTATCAATTAATGGTCAATGTAAACCATGGTGTCTATTCATGTGGCGACGGAAATGTAGGCAAATTATAAATTCACCCATTTTTAGATCAAACAGGAAGTAATTTACTATAGAGATATGACCGACACATGGCTATATTTATGGGTTATGCAAACATATACAGGTAATAGTTTTTTTGATAAAATTTATTAGCGTCAGTCAAATTGTTTTTCTTGAGAGAATATTTTCTTGAGAGAATATAGTCAAACTGATTTCGTTGGAGAGGATTTCGTCATTTTAACTAGCATTATGTATGTGATGAGATATATGTTTATCGACAACAAATTGATTTTTTTGGTAACAATCAATTGGTTTTATTGATAATATTTTGTGCTATTCATTATTAGTTGGAACACGTTCAGGTTGATAGGTGTGAATAGGTTTGTACTTGCTTATAGCATGGTAGTAGTACTACTAGTACTTTGGAATGTGATGGGAACAAGATAAAGATTTGTTGATGGTTTTGGTTTCAAAGACCGAAACGGCTCCCGATGAGTTTCCTTGAACACAAATTTCAAGTACTGCTCAAATGCGGTTCCACATGTCAGTGATGTACCTGGTCGTAAAAGTCAGACCAAGCCGATGTGTGTCCCTTCAGTGAGATGCGGGTCCGACCGACCGTCTGCTGGTGTGACCGAGCGTCAAGTATTACGTGATGGAGACTTGTGGCTAGCAGGTGATTGTCAGGACCAAGCATTCA
Source organism: Aegilops longissima (assembly GCA_021605205.1). NCBI lineage: Eukaryota > Viridiplantae > Streptophyta > Magnoliopsida > Poales > Poaceae > Aegilops > Aegilops longissima. The sequence continues at coordinate 29,913 of JAHIAM010000009.1, read as the reverse complement.
AAAACTCATGATAAATCAATTACCACCTTTTTCCAAATAACCAAGTATTTTCACAGAAATACAATACATATGGATAGAGTGATTGCCACGGTAGCAAACCGCCATGGTGCCACAAGCTCACTAGCAGCAGCAACCGAGTAGGTCACTACATCGCTGGCGGGGAAGGAGGGCAGCTCACCTCGCATATGATGCATGCCCAGCGGCGCCGCCGCAGCTGGTCCCGCATTTTGGCTTCTCCTACCGCCTATTTCAACAGTTGCACCGGCTGCTGATACGTCTCCAACGTATCTATAATTTTTTATTGTTCCATGCTATTGTATTATTTGTTTTGGATGTTTTATATGCATTGTTATGCTATTTTATATTATTTTTGGGACTAACTTATTAACCCACAGCCCAATGCCAGTTTTTGTATTTTCCTTGTTTTTGAGCTTCGCAGAAAAGGAATACCAAACGGAGTCCAAACGGAATAAAACTTCACAATGATTTTTCTTGGACCAGAAGACACCCTAGGGGACTTGGATTACAAGCCAGAAGAGCCACGAGGCGGCGGCAAGGGTGGAGGGCATGCTGCTACGTCTCGAGCTTGCATTGGTTTTCCCCGAAGAGGAGAGGATGATGCAGCGCAGTAGCGTAAGTATTTCCCTCAGTTTTGAGAACCAAGGTATCAATCCAAGAGGGAGGTCGCGCAAGTCCTCGTACCTGCACAAAAGCGATAGCTACTGCAACCAACGCGATTAGGGGTTGTCAATCCTTCACCGTCACTTACGAGTGAGATCTGATAGAGATAATATTTTGGTATTTTTGGTATAAAGATGCAAAGTAAAAAGTAAAAGCAAAGCAAGTAAATAAAGTGATGGAGATTGATATGATGAGAATAGACCCGGGGGCCATAGGTTTCACTAGTGGCTTCTCTCAAGAGCATAGATATTCTACGGTGGGTGAACAAATTACTGTTGAGCAATTGATAGAATTGAGCATAGTTATGAGGTTATCTAGTTATGATCATGTATATAGGCATCACGTCCGAGACAAGTAGATCGAAACAATTCTGCATCTACTACTATTACTCCACTCATCGACCGCTATCCAGCATGCATCTAGAGTATTAAGTTAAAAACAGAGTAACGCCTTAAGCAAGATGACATGATGTAGAGGAATAAATTCATGCAATATGATAAATACCCCATCTTGTTATCCTCAATGGCAACAATACAATGCGTGCCTAACCCTTTCTGTCACTGGGTAAGGACACCGCAAGATTGAACCCAAAGCCATGCACTTCTCCCATTGCAAGAACTACCAATCTAGTTGGCCAAACCAAACATATAATTCGAAGAGACTTGCAAAGATAACTCAATCATACATAAAAGAATTCAGAGAAGATTCAAATATTATTCATAGATAAGCTGGATCATAAACCCACAATTCATCGGTCTCAACAAACAAACTGCAAAAATAAGATTACATCGAATAGATCTTCACGAGAGAGGGGGAGAACATTGTATTGAGATCCAAAAAGAGAGAAGAAGCCATCTAGCTACTAGCTATGGACCCGAAGGTCTGCAGTAAACTACTCACACTTCATCGGAAGGGCTATGGTGTTGATGTAGAAGCCCTCCGTGGTGGATGCCCCCTCCGGCGGAGCTCCAGAACAGGCCCCAAGATGGGATCTCGTGGATACAGGAAGGTACGGCGGTGGGATTAGGTTTTTGGCTCCTTCTCTGGTCTATTGGGGGTACGTAGGTATATATAGGAGGAAGGAGTACGTCGGTGGGCGTCGAGGCCCACGAGGTAGGGGCGCTCGAGCGCCCTCCACCTCGTGACCGCCTCTGGCGCTTCTTGGAGTAGGGTCCAAGTCTCCGGATCACGTTCGGTGAGAAGATCACGTTCGAAGGTTTCATTCCGTTTGGACTCCGTTTGATATTCTGTTTCTTGAAATCTTGAAAAAGGCAAAAAACAGCAATTACAGGCTGGGCCTCCGGTTAATAGGTTAGTCCCAAAAATAATATAAAAGTGGAAAATAAAGCCCATTATAGTCCAAAACAATAGATAAAGTAGCATGGAGCAATCAAAAATTATAGATACGTTGGAGACGTATCACACGCCCTAGGGGGTGCCCTACCTTGTGGCCCCCTCGGGACTCCCCTGACCTAGCCCTTCGTCCTATATATTCACATATATTACAAAACCCTCAGAATTATCCACGATAACACTTTTCCACCACCGCAACCTTCTGTTCCCGTGAGATCCCATCTTGGGGCCTTTTCCGGCATCCTGTCGGAGGGGGTTCGATCACAGAGGGCATCTACATCAACTCTATTGCCCTTCTGATGGAGTGTGAGTAGTTTACCATAGACCTACCGGTCCATAGCTAGTATCTAGATGGCTTCTTCTCTCTCTCTTTGATTCTCAATACCATGTTCTCCTCGATGTTCTTGGAGATATATCCGATGTAATCTTCTTTTGCGGTGTGTTTGTCGAGATCTGATGAATTGTGGATTTATGATCAGCTTATCTATGAATATTATTTGAATCTTCTCTGAATTCTTATATGCATGATTTGATATCTTTGTATTTGTCTTTGAATTATCGGTTTGGTTTGGCCAACAAGATTGGTTTTTCTTGCAATGGAAGAGGTGCTTAGCTTTGGGTTCAATCTTGTGTGATTTCACCCAGTGAAAAGGTAAGGGTAGCGAGACACGTATTTTGTTGCCCTCGAGGATAAAAAGATGGGGTTTTCATCATATTGCTTGAGTTTATTCATCTACATCATGTCATCATACTTAAGGCATTACTCCGTTCTTTATGAACTTAATACTCTAGATGCATGCTTGTAGGATCGAAAGTATGTCTAGAGGGGGGTGATTAGACTACTTGACCAAATAAAAATCTAACTTTTTCCCAATTTTAAGTCTTGGCAGATTTTAGCAACTTTACACAAGTCAAGCAATCAACCTATACATGTTTATGTTGTACTAATTTCATTTACTCTTTGTCATTGCAGGTGTTGACAGATGGTGGGCTTAGGTCGAGAGCGCTCCGAGCCTCCTACCTCGGCGCGTGGGAGGGGTGTTGTTATTGCACCCCTGAACCTTCGGAGAGTGCTGGTAGACAGCATGCAGACACCCCCAGCACCTTCGCCGGGAGAGGAGGTCGGGGAAGAAGAGGGGTGCAGGTAGAGGTGGACGGGGCGCTGGGAAAGGTAGGAAGATTGTTCTGCCTTCCTCGCCACCACCCCCCGCCGAGTCTCCGGACCACTGGAGTGCTCCGTCTCAGGTGGACCTATCTGACCTGGACCCATGTCGGACTCCGGTCCATGAGCCTCTGGTCCCAGTGTCTTCCTCCCAGGAGACCCGGGTCCCACAGTCTTCCTCCCAGGAGACTCGGGTCCCGTAGTCTTTGTCACACGTGACTCCGGAGACTAGCGACCATGCTGATGGTGTCGAGGAGGGCAAGAAGGTCTACTAGCATGGTGGTACTAAGCTACCGTCCGTGCCGGCGACCCGCGACCAGAGGTGATTGATTCAGCATAACGGGGAGAAGTAAGTGCATTTACTCTTTTTTAACCTTTTGCCTTCATGTTTGTTCAAATTAATAACTAATGTGTTGGCCTGGTCATACTGTAGGGGTTGGATACACGCAGATGGTATCCGCAGGCCCAACCAGGTCCTTGGTACTCTAGTCCGGCACCACTTCCCGGGGTGGGTCACGTTGCCCGGTGAGGGTGAGCTTCCACAGAGAGCACTAGACCTGGGAGCTGTACGAGGCTGCCCCGGCCCCACCGGGGGAGATGGTCGACGGTGTCGTGTGTGAAATGGTGGCCGACATTGTGAGACAGTGGTTTTGGGTAATTTCTCCTTTACAGAATTAAAAATCAACAGTACCTAGTGATTGTACTAATGATCAGTGTTGTCTTGTTTGATTGCAGACCTTCTACAGGTGTCTTGAGGAACACGAGGCGGACGTGGCTATGGTTCTGAAAGTGCGTTATATCGACTAGAGGGGGGTGAATAGGCGATTTTTATGAATTCTTCACTGAGGAATTTGCCGGTGAGGAAATTCCTTAGCGAAGAACTACTTGCAGCGGAATAAGTACTCAGAAATAAGCATAACAAATTACAAGCATAGTCATCATGATGAAATGAAGACAATCCCAGAGTACAGAAAGCATAATCACAGGATAGCACAAGATGAAGACAAAACAGACTGAAGAAATTGAACTGAGGAAATTGAGAAAGTCTTGATCAAAGTCTTCAAACACAGATATGAACAAACACTCAACACGAGAATGAGGAAATGAAAGGGTTGAGGAAATAGAACCAGATTAGGTTGGTGAAGACAATGATTTGGTAGACCAGTTCCAACTGCTGTCTCGGTTATACGTCTGGTTGGAGCAGCTGAGTATTTAAACTCGAGGACACACAGTCCGGACACCCGATCCTTGAGCACGCAGCTCAGAAACCAAGTCCTCACCATATTCTCCTTGAACTAAGGTCACACAGACCTCGTCCAATCACTCGTGGTAAGTCTTGAGCGACTTCCAAACCTTCACAGACTTGGTCACTCGGCGATCCACAATTCCTCTTGGATGCTCTAGACCATGACGCCTAACCGTCTGGAAGAAGCACAGTCTTCAAAGGTAACAAGCGTCGGATCCACGCAGGATCAATTTCTTCAGTGATGCTCAATCACTTTGGGTTTGTAGGGGTTTGGTTTTTGGGTTTTTCCTCACTTGATGATTTTCGCTCAAAGTCCTCAGAGGATGGGTTGCTCTCAAATGACAAGTGTCAAGTTCTCTCGTAGCAGCCAACCAGCTAGTGGTTGTAGTGGGCGGCTATTTATAGCCTAGGGAGCAGCCCGACATGATAAGACATAAATGCCCTTCAATGATATGACCGTTAGGTGGATAAGATATTTTGGGACAGGTGGCGCAAGAAGACAGAACGATCGGAAATTTGAATATCAAATTCCTCGGGGCTATCATGATCCTCATCTGTGTAGGCAATTCGACTGGCGAATTCCTAACTCCTCGATCAGACAAATTCCTCGGCGACTAGAAGAGCTTCGTCTCATCCTTTGAAGAAATTGACTGAATCTGTATGAGATTTCAAAGGCTTCACTCGAAGGGATTGGTAGGTGTAGGATTTTGAGTTGAGCATCACATGGAAATTTTTCCTTAGTATTTCCTCGACCCCTTTAATAGTACGGTGTTTCCTATGACTCAAGAAAGAGAAAATGAAACTACAAAACAAAAGTCTTCATGCTTCATGTTCCTCAAATGAATACCAAGTCTTCAAGGTCACACCAATTTCTTCACTTTCAAAGTCTTGAAAGTCTTGAATATCAAAGTCTTGATTGAAGAACTTCATTTTAGGGTTCGACTTTCTCTGTAAATATCAAACTCCTCATAGACTTATAGATCTGTGTATACTCACAAACGCATTAGTTCCTTAACCTATAAGTCTTCAATACACCAAAATCACTAAGGGCACTAGATGCACTTACAATCTCCCCTTTTGGTGATTGATGACAATATAGGTTAAGTTTTCAACGGGATAAACATATGAAGTGTAAATCGATAATGAGGAATTTGATTGCAAGATATAGAAGAACTCCCCACGAAGATGTGCATAGTGAGGAATTTGCTTTTGAGGCAATGCACATTTGAAGAATTGAATCATGGAGATCTCCCCTATATCTTGTAATTCATACACGCATTTAATCATATAATATGAAGAATTTGAAATGCATGATGAAATATGGTGCTTGATGTTATGCAAAGTAACGCATCAAGAATATCAGAGCTCAAATCGATTTGCTATGAAGATTTTCACGGAGCTCAAGAGAATCAAAGCATAGTGCAAAAGCATAATGCATCAAAAGTATCAAAGCACCATCGGGTTTAAGATTACAACTCGATCCAATAAAAAGTTTCAGAAGAACGAGAGTTGTAACTTAACAGGAATAAATTACGGTGTATAGACAATAAACTAGACCCGCTTGAAGACTAACTCAAATTTCTCCCCCTTTGTCATCGAATGACCAAAAGGATCGGCGAGGACTAACGCTCCTGAAGAATTTCAAGATGAAGATGGAGCGCCAGCATTGTTGGGGTCGGTTGTTGAAGTAGGACCAGCCGCAGTGTCTTCCAAATCTTCATTTTCATCAGTGTCGCGAGATGAAGAATAGGAGCTGGCCACCAAGGAAGGAACTTTGACCTTCTTGAATTTCTTCGGAGGAGGTGCAGACCAGTCAAATTCTTCCTTGAGACCCATTGAAGTCAGTTCTTCTTCACTGTAGACATGTGAAAGGACAGCCCAGGTGCGCTTGAAGGTTTCAAGGAGGTAGTAGTGGTTTTTCTTCACTGCATTGTGTGTTGAGGTCATGTTGTGAAGAAGAGTACGAAACTGATGCTTGACCCATTTATGATTACGATCAACCTTCTGATGAAGACTGAGGAGTAACTCACGATCGATCATCACCACAGGTGCGATAGATTGAGGACTTTGCTTGGTGAGGTATTTGCGGCTGAGTCATGTGTGGCAGAGTCATCATTGGTGGAGTAGGATGCTGCTTTGCGAAACTGTCCATCCAATGGACGAATGCCTTCATCGATCACAGCAGTAGCCTTGCCCTTGTCATCAGCTGAGGTAAAGGTCCGTTTGAGGACTTCAATCGGGGGCAAGTAGCTGCAGTGGTTCAAAGTATCAGCCTTGTAATTGAGTGAAGACCTTGACCTGATGAATCTCATAATCCAAGGCGCATAAGGCTTCAGCTCAAATGGTGACATAGCAATGTTTGCCAGAGTCCTCATGAAGAAATCATGGAAGTTGACGGGAACGCCATGGATGATGTTGAAAAGCATATTCTTCATGATGCCAACGACTTCTTCATCGTTCGAGTCGTGACCTTTGATTGGACTCATTGTCTTCGTCAGAATCCGATAGACAGTCCGAGGCACATATAATAATTCCTTGACGAGGAATTTGGTTCTTGGGGCCTGCCTTGGCTTCAAAGGCTTCATCAGCACTTGCATATAGTGATTTGTAAGTTCTGGTTCGTCGTGAATACGACGTGCACCATCAAGTGGAGGATCGAGTGGTAGGGCACGAAGCAATTCGATTCTTGGTGCCTTGTAGTGAGTATTTTCAGTCATCAATCTAAGACCCATGAGTTCACGTCTTCAGCGTCTCCGGTGATGTGCAGCGTTGCATAAAACTAAAGAATTAGCTCTTCATTCCAGTCACAGATATCAGTGCAGAAATTTAGAAGTCCTGCGTCGTGAAGAACACTTAGGACTGGCTCAAAGCCTGGCAGCGACTCCATATCCACATGAGGAATATGAGCATGATTGAAGATTTTATCCTTGTTGAAGAGCACGAGGAATAGAAGTTGGCTTGGTGGCAGTCGAAACGCCTCTTCCTAATGCGAGCGAATCATATGGATTATATTCAGTGAAGAACACGTGCTCGGCAAAGAAATCTTCAGCCTTGAACTTTTGCTTGCTTGAAAATGGATTCTTTTGCTTTGGCAGAGGGGTGTCAGTGAGTTGCAACACCACCTCAGGAATCGTAAGTTCAGGTTCTTCAGGCTGAGGAATTTCTTGTTCCTCAACAGATGCCGTCTGAGGATTAGCAGCAGCAGCAGTTTCATCAGCACTAGTGGCTGGAATTTCTTCATGCACAGAACCAGTGGATTGATTTTCTTCAGAGTCCATTTGGACTGTTTGGGCAGGGGACTGAGGAATTTGTTGGAGCGGGGTGAAGGGAGGAGTATTGGGATGCTGACTTTCCCAAAAGTCATCATTTATCACTGGAGTGGTGCATCCAATATCCACATCTTCATCTTCAATTTCCTCAACACCAGCCTCTTCAGCTGTGAACTGAGGCATAGGTGAGGAAATAACTGGGGTTGAAGGGATTGCATCCACTTCAATTTCTTCATCAACCTGCTCTGACGAAGCAGCAGACTGATGTTCTTCATCAGATCCGATTGGGATCTCATAGTCTTCTCCAAAAGGAACAACTTCCTTTGATGGTATGGAGGAAATTGGAACAGCATCAATTGGATTTTCGAATGAGCTGGTCATTGGCTTCATTTTCTTCGCAGCCGAAGAATCTGACGCAGCTGATGCTTTCCTTTTCTTCACAGCAGCTCGTTCTGCAGCCTTGGTTTTCTTCACATCAGAGGCAGATGGAAGAATTGGAGTTGGAGTTGGCGCAGGAGGAGCTGAGGAATTTGGTTCAGTTTCTTGGTATGGCGGATGCAGATTGCCTGTCTTGAGTAATTTCTTGAGCGCACCACTAGTGGGTGCCACGCAATTTCTTCGGTGGCTGGAATGGGATCATCAGCCACAGAATCAGCAGTTGAACGTCATCGGCGGTCTTGGCATGTTCTTGATAGGCTGGTGAGGCTCGGCTGAGGAATTTCATGTTGCACTGGGGCAGCAACATTTGTGAATTTCTTCGTCAGGTTGACGAATCTGACCTTGGCCCCTTGCCAATCAGCATAGTAGGAATCGAAGTTTTTGCTGAGGTCTTGAATTTCGGTTTGGACCTTGAGAAGCTCCTCAGGTGTCATTTTGACAACGTTTTTCTTCAGGAACTTCTCCTTCCTGTATTGAGCCTTTTTGATTTCCCTCGCCTTCTCAAACTTCCATTTTTCTTCAGCGATGAAGTGAGTCAACGCATGACTTTGTCCAGGTGTCAGATGAAAGTCAGGCATAGGGGTATTGGGATCCTTGTGCCAGAGATCAATAAAGTCGAGGACTTTCTTCGGGTCCAATAGCAGTGGAACAGATGTACCTTTGGCTCTAGCGGCCTTTACTTGACGGTCTCTGATGATTTCCGCAAGTTCTTCATCAGACGCTTCATCATCAGATGGCACATGGAATGCAACCTGTTTCTTCCTTGGGCTAGGCCGAGGACCTCGTCCATTGTTGCTTTGGTCTTGGTGAGTCGGGCGAGATGAAGAAATGGGAGCAGTGAGGAACTTGCAGCAATGCTCGAGGCAATTGAGAAACCAGCAGTCCTTTGACATGTAGCCAGTGTCACAGGACTGAAGATTTTGATGGAGCTGTTGAGGACTTTGGTGGAGCAGCGGCGGTGTGAGAATTTGCTTGGAAGGTGCTTCTTGAGGAACTTGGCCGTGAGGCGCAGATGGTGAAGCACTTGGCTTATGAGCAGGCTTCTTTTGCATGGATTTCCTCGGTTTGACCGAGACCTCAGTGGCAGTAGCAGCGGCAGAATCCTCATTGAATTTCTTCACTGCCTCCTTTGCTTGCTTTGCCAATTTTGCTTGACGTTTAGCCCATTCATCGGAAAGTCCTCACCTCGTTTGATGCTTGTGGGATCAGCTACTTGGCAGTGCCAAAGGAGCTCTTGGGCATGGAGGATTAAGGCGAATTTCTTCATGTACTTAGGAGTTACATATCTATATTCCTCCATTCCGTGCCCATCTCCGTTCAATCTTACGAATCGCACCTTGCGTTGATTTTTGCTTTCTTCATCCGGTGTGCGATAGTCAGCATATATTTCCTCGTGGATTTCAAGCGCAGTCATAACCTCAGGTTTCTTTCCTCCCTTCGTGGCTTCTTACCGTCGCCATGTTCTTGATTGAGGAAATTGAACAATTGAGTTCTCTGAAGAAGTATGCAGTTTTTCTTCGAGGAACGCTGCAAATGAGTTGAGTTGATGAGAACCTAGGGATTCAGCAGCGGACATTTGTACCTGTGAATAGAGTATAGGTGCGAGGAATTTGGAGAGGTCATATGCGTTCTCAGAAGGTTTTCAAAAAAACAAGTTTTGAGGATTTTGACCAGATGAGCCTTGAAGAATTTCACTAAGCGTTCTTTGTCTTAGGTTCGAGTTGTATAGATCGAGGATCCACACAATTGAGGAATCTTGAAGAAAATCATTGCTTAGAAAGCGAATCAAGAGATTTGAGGTGTTTATATGTGTGAAGATTTGAAGAATAAACACCTTTGAAGAATTTGAAGAAGATTTGAGAATCAAAGCGAGTAATAAAAGTAACTTTTAATTACCCGAAGTGAAGAACACGACGAACTGAGAAGAACAGTTGGGAAGTTCGTCGTTCAGATCTTCCACGCCCTAACTTGGCGGAGGAAGACAGCTACGGCGACGGCGGAGTGAGGATTTCATGATCGGCGCGAATCGTCGGCGACGAGGTCGAGGCAGTGAAGCTTTTCCTCACCGGCGAAGATGGAGTAGCGGCGGCGCTAGGGTTTGAGGAGATCGAGCAGGAGAGAGAGGTCAAGCAGAGTAAAAGAGTGAGGAAGGGAGAGAGGGGTATTTATAGACACGGTGAAAAATAGATCGCCCGAAGATTTAGGACGAACATGCCCCTGACTATTTCCCTTCTCACGACATGTGTCACCCACGTACTGTGTAGTGGAGATCATGTACGATCGTGGGTGAATAGAATAATGCATCGTGGGATGCGGAGCGGTTTAATGGCAAAACCGAAAGTTTGGATAAGATCAGTTATAAAGTTCCGTTCGCAATTTCTTCAGCTGTCAAGGACACAAAGAAGATTTTGAGCGAGTTTCAAAATAGAACGCACATGAAGAATTTGTGAATGGATTGGGTTGAGTATAGCATAGAGGGGAAGGGTCCGATCACATTCACTTAGCGAAAAACGACTTGAAGAAATAGCCATAAGTGAATCTTGTAGAGGACATAAACCCATATATATATATATATATATATATATATATATATATATATATATATATATATATATATATATATATATATATATATAGCCAATGAAGAAAGACGACGGAATCAGTGAAGATTTTGCAAAGTTGAAGAATTTGAAAAACTGAAGAATATCAAAACTGAGGAAAAACTCAAATTGAAGATTTTCAACTTTGGTGGTGGCGTGACCCACCGTATAAGAATGATGATTTCAGACACCGCATACAATTGTCGTAGGTTTCTGAGAATCAAATTCTTCATTAATTTCTTCACACTTAGAGTGTTATTCTTCATTGTTTGAAGATAAACATTTCTTCATGTGTTGCACATCTAAGTCATCAATTTTGCATAAGTGTTAGGATGTGTGCCTTTTCAAAGAATGTTCGAAGATTCTAAGATATTTAGCTCACACCGCAACTTGCTAAATCTCTTCTCATCCAAGGGCTTAGTGAAGATATCAGCTAGCTGTTCTTGATCTTCACGTGCTTTCGATGGAGATGTCGCCCCTTCAACACATGATCACGAAGAAAATGATGGCGAATTTGAATGTGCTTTGTCTTGAGTGCTGAACTGGGTTGTGAGCAATCTTGATGGCACTCTCATTGTCACAATAGAGAGGCACATTCTTCACGTTGATGCCGTAGTCCTTGAGGTTTGCTTTATCCATAGCAATTGAGCACAACACGAGCCAGCAGCAATGTATTCAGCTTCCGCAGAGAAGCGGTGATCGCAGATTCTGCTTTCTTGAGGACCAACGGACCAAAGATCGTCCGAGGAAGTGACAAGTACCAGATGTTGACTTGCGGTCCACACGATCACCAGCATAGTCAGAGTCAGAATATCCAATGAGATCAAAAGTAGAGCCCTTGGGGTACCATAATCCTAGTGTTGGTGTGTGAGCTAGATATCGAAGAATATGCTTCACAGCCTTATGGTGTGATTCCTTGGTGTAGCTTGAAATCGGGCACACATGCAAACACTAAGCATTATATCTGGCCTAGATGCACATAAGTACAATAAAGAACCAATCATGGGTGGTATACCTTGTGATCGAAGTCAATACCATTTTCATCGATTGCATAGATGGCCATTTGTGGGCATAGGAATTTTGACACCTTTGCAATCTTGCATGCGAATTTCTTGGGACGTCTTTGAGGTATTTCTCTGAGATATGAATATGCCATTGTGTTGTTGACGAATTTGAAGACCTAAGAAGAATTTCAACTCTCCATCATGGACATTTGATATTCTTCACTCATCATGTAGGCAAATTCATCACTATAACGTTGGTCGATCTGACCAAAGATAATATCATCAACATATATTTGGCACACAAACAGTTCACCATCATAAGATTTAGTAAAGAGAGTAGGATCGAGTGAATCGGTGTGAAGCCATTCTTCACAAAGAATTCCTTCAATGTATCATACCACGCCTGAGGGGCTTGCTTGAGGCCATAGAGGGCCTTATTGAGTCTGAAGACTTTGTCAGGATTCTTTGGATCTTCAAAACCTGGGGGTTGAGCAACATATACTTCTTCCTCAAGCTTACCATTGAGGAATGCACTTTTCACATCCATTTGATATAAAGTGATATTGTGATGGTTAGCATAGGCGAGTAATATGCGAATAGACTCAAGTCTAGCGACAGGTGCAAAAGTTTCATCGAAATCAATTCCTTCAACCTGCGTGTAGCCTTGAGCTACTAGTCGTGCCTTATTCCTCACCACAAGACCATTTTCATCTTGCTTGTTGCGGTAGATCCACTTTGTGCCAATGATATTATGCTTGCGAGGATCTGGACGTTTGACCAGTTCCCAGACATTGTTGAGCTCGAACTGATGTAATTCTTCTTGCATGGCCTGAATCCACTCCGGCTCCAGAAATGCTTCATCTACCTTAGTGGGCTCTATGATAGAGATAAAAGCACAGTGCCCACAAAAGTTAGATAAATGTGAAGCTTTTGAGCGAGTGAGAGGACCTGGCGCTTTAATGTCATCGATGATCTTCTCCACTTGCACTTCTTTTGCAACGCGAGGATGAGCTGGTTGTCGTCGAGGAATTTGATCATTTTCCTCGGCACCTTTTTCTTGACATTATCTTGAGTGCATCACTCGGCGTTCTTCGCGTCTGAGGGCGAGTTCTTGAGCAGTTTCTTGATGGGAATGACATCCTCGGTTGCCTTGAACCTGATAGAATCCTCGGTGCTGGTTCGCCTAACACGAAGGTAGGTGCTCTCTTTGCGAGCCATTAGTTTCATCGAACCGCACATCTCAAATGTCAACAATCTTGTGTAGAGTGATGTTGAAGACTACAGTAGGTGTGCGAGTCCTTTCCGTAACCAAGCATAAAACCTTCATGTGCTTTCGGTGCAAATTTAGAGTTGTGGTGAGGATCTCTAATCCAGCATTTAGCACCGAAGACTTTGAAATAACTTACATTAGGTTTCTTGTCAGTGAGGAGTTCATAGGCGGTCTTCTTGAAGAATTTGTGAAGATATACTCTGTTGATGATGTGGCACGCAGTGTCAATTGCTTCAATCCAGAAACGACTAGGCGTTTTGTATTCATCAAGCATAGTGCGAGCCATATCAACAAGAGTTCTGTTCTTGCGCTCCACGACGCCATTTTGCCGAGGAGTATAAGGAGCAGATAACTCATGAGTAATACCAAATTCATCAAGATAGTCATCAAGACCGGAATTCTTGAACTCAGTTCCATTGTCACTCCTGATGTGCTTGATCTTCACACCAAAGTTAGTTTAAGCCCTCGAGGAAAATCGTTTGAAGACTTCCTGCACTTGATTTTTGTAAGTAACAATGTGTACCCAGGTGTAACGAGAGTAATCATCAACAATAACAAAGCCATATAGTGATGCTTCATTAACGACAACTGAGTAATGATTGGGACCAAAGAGGTCCATGTGAAGCAATTCAAGGGACGAGTAGTGGTCATGATAGTCTTATTGGATGCTTGGCCTTGGTCATTTTCCAGCTTCACAGGGCTCCGCATAAGTGATCCTTGAGGAATTTGACATTCTCAATGCCAATGACATGCTTCTTCTTCGCAAGCATGTGCAAATTCCTCATGCTGCGTGACCAAGTCGTCGATGCCATAGCCAGCCTATACGAAGCTTTTGCAAGTAGGCACATGGCTGGTTGTGGACTGTGGAGAAGTCAACAATATACAAGTCTCCTCTCCTAATGCCTTGAAGACTTTGGAATTGTCGACTTCCATAATCACAACACAACGATACTTGCCAAAGATAACGACCATATCAAGATCACAAAGCATTGAGATCGACATGAGGTTATATCCTAAAGACTCAACAAGCATGACTTTGTCCATGTGCATGTCCTTAGAGATAGCAACCTTACCAAGTCCCAATACGACTTTTGCCTTTGTCGGCAAAGATGATATGCTTCAGATGAGGCGGTGATAAGGGAGCATCCATCAATAGATTCTTGTTACCAGTCATGTGATTTGTACATCCACTATCGAGAACCCACTCAGTGGCTTTGGGTTGATCATCCTGCAGATGAATTAGTACAACTTACGATCTCATATACTTCATTAGTGAAGAATATGATATCAAGTTCATCGATGAATTTCATCGGCCAATATTCGGATAAGCGGTATGAGGGCGTGTGAAATGAAAGTTCATTTCATCATGATTAGCTGCGTCCTTTCGAGCATTTTGTCGGGCCCCGAAGAAATTCTTGAGCGTTAAGGCACGCCCGGAGACCTGATCCTGCAGAAGAGATTAGTTCTTTTCTTCACCACCCACATCTCAAGGGGTGGCAAAGAGTTCATCACTCTGCGAGCACCATATGAGAATGGTGGCATAGAAGCCAAACCATTTCGTTTCACATAAGAGGGTTAGGGTAAGCATATGAATAAGCGGAGAAATTCTTTGAGGACTTATGAACATATTGATTTGAAGAGTAATGCACATATTCATAGCCCTTAGCTCTACCTGCGAAGCAGAGTCGTTAGCACGATGATGATCATATGAGGACTTTGATACTTTTGAGGAATTTGATCCACGTGAGGAATTTGGTCCGTATGAGGACTTGGATCCATATGAAGAATTTGGTCCATATGAAGAATTTGATCTGGGGTTCCTATTCTTCACTTGGTGGTGTCATGAGGACATTCACGAAGACTTTCAAGGCACTTCTTGGGAACCCAGATTTTCTTCATAGGGGAACCGTTCTGCGATTAGTGCCAACATATCTAGCAAATACTTCACCATTCTGATTTTTGAACAGTTTATAGTTTGAGTCAAATGACTCATCGGCGAGAATGAGGAAATTCATACGTAAAGCCAGATAAGGTAGATGGATCAACTGGAGGTCCCTTTGCAGCAACCCATGAGGTTTTGGGATACTGCTCAGGCTTCCAATATGTTCCATCAGCATTGAGTTTCCTCTCAAAGGCAATACCCTCTTTTCTAGGGTTCCTATTGAGGATCTGCTTTTTAAGCACATCACAAAGAGTCTGATGCCCTTTAAGGCTTTTGTACATGCCTGTCATGTACAATTTCTTTAGCCCTGCATCGTCAGTGATACTAGCAGTGTCCTCAGATGAGGAATTAGTGATAGCAGAGGCAGGTGAAGAAATTTTTAACAGTTGAAGCATTTGAACATTCAGGTGAAGAATTAGCAGATTCACGTTCAATGCACTTTAAGCATGGAGGAACAAATTCTTCTTGAGAAGCGCTGATTTGTTGAGCAAGTAATGAATCGCGCTCCTTCTGAAGATCTTCATAACTCACTCTTAGCTTCTCAAGATCTTGCTTTCTTTGAAGAAATTCATAAGAAAGTTTCTCATGATCAGATAAGAGAGTGTTATGATGACCTTGAAGGCTGTCAAGCCTAGACTGAAGTCTCTGAAGATTTTCAGTCAGGGCTTTAGTGCGATCCATTTCTTCACCCAACATATCATCACTTTTGTCTAGCATGTTTTGAACCTTTTCAAAAGCCCTTTGTTGTTTTATAGCAATCTTAGCAAGTTTAGAGTAGCTGGGCTTGAGATCCTCATCAGATTCATTCTCACTAGATTCAGAGGAGGTGAAATTCAGTACCTTGGTACCTTTTGCCATGAAGCAATAGGTGGGAGCGTAGTCATCATTTTCCTCATCAGGCTTGTCGGCTGAGTCAGTTTCTTCAGTGTTGAAGATGGACTTGCTAACAAAAGCAGTAGCAAGAGCCAGACTAGCCACACCAGATTCGGATTCTTCAGACTCCTCCTCTTCCTCATGTTCCTTAGATTCAGCTTCAGAGTCCATTTCCTTGCCAATGAATGCTCGAGCCTTTCTAGAGCTGTTCTTCTTGTGAGAAGAAGGCTTTGAGGATTTTGATGATTTCTTCTTCTTCTTCGAGTCATCAGAACTGTAATCCTTGTGTTTCTTCTTCTTTAATTCCTTTTCCCACTGAGGACAGTCTTGGATGTAGTGACCAGGTTTCTTGCATTTGTGACAAAGTCTTCTCTTATAGTCACTAGATGAGGAATCACTTTGCTTCTTGAGGATTTTCCAGCGACCACGTCTTGTGAATTTCTGGAATTTCTTCACGAGCGATGCTAGCTCTGGCCTAATTCTTGAGATCTCCAAGGCTACTACGAGTCTTCACACTCAGATTCGGACATAGCCTTGGCCTTCAGGGCACGTGTTTTTCCATAGCCAGAACCATAGAGATCTCTCTTTTCAGCAAGCTAAAACTCGTGAGTATTTAGCCTTTCGAGGATATCGGCAGGATCAAGAGACTTGTAGTCAGCTCGTTCTTGAATCATCAGTGCCAGAGTATCAAATGAGGAATCAAGCGATCTTAACAATTTCTTCACCACCTCATGGTCGGTGATGTCAGTGGCACCAAGTGCTTGAAGCTCATTTGAGATGTCAGTGAGGCGATCGAAGGTTTGTTGAACATTTTCGTTGTCGAGTCTTTTGAAGCGGTTGAAGAGATTCGAAGAACATCAACTCGAGAGTCACGCTGAGTTGAGACACCTTCATTTACTTTGGACAGCTTGTCCCGGATGAGCTTGGCGATTCCAAAGCACTCACTCTTCCATATTGACCTTTGCTCGGATGGCCACATATGATATTCTTCGCTTGAGAATCGAGTTGCTAGAATCTCTTCACATCAGCAGATTCGGAGAAGGTGTGGTGAGGAACACCATTTTCCACAACATACCGTAGATCGTTGTCAATTGCTTCAAGATGCATTAGCATTTTGTTCTTCGATGAGGGGTAGTCCGTCCCATCAAAGGTAGGACACCCTGCCGAGACCTTGATCATACTGCGGTCGACATAACTAAAACTCCGGTGGTTAAACCAAAATCACACGTAACAAGGGAGTACCTTGCTCGATACCAATTGAAAGTGCGTTATATCGACTAGAGGGGGTGAATAGGCGATTTTATGAATTCTTCATGAGGAATTTGCGGTGAGGAAATTCCTTAGCGAAGAACTACTTGCAGCGGAATAAGTACTCAGAAATAAGCATAACAGATTACAAGCATAGTCATCATGATGAAATGAAGACAATCCCAGAGTACAGAAAGCGTAATCACAGGATAGCACAAGATGAAGACAAAACAGACTGAAGAAATTGAACTGAGGAAATTGAGAAAGTCTTCAGTCAAAGTCTTCAAACACAGATATGAACAAACACTCAACACGATAATGAGGAAATGAAAGGGTTGAGGAAATAGAACCAGATTAGGTTGGTGAAGACAATGATTTGGTAGACCAGTTCCAACTGCTGTCTCGGTTATGCGTCTGGTTGGAGCGGCTGAGTATTTAAACTCGAGGACACACAGTCCGGACACCCGATCGCTGAGCACGCAGCTCAGGACACCAAGTCCTCACCGTATTCTCCTTGAACTAAGGTCACACAGACCTCGTCCAATCACTCGTGGTAAGTCTTCAGGCGACTTCCAAACCTTCACAGACTTGGTCACTCAACGATCCACAATTCCTCTTGGATGCTCTAGACCATGATGCCTAACCGTCTGGAAGAAGCACAGTCTTCAAAGGTAACAAGCGTCGGATCCACACAGGATCAATTTCTTCAGTGATGCTCAATCACTTTCGGTTTGTAGGGGTTTGGTTTTTGGATTTTTCCTCACTTGATGATTTTCGCTCAAAGTCCTCAGAGGATGGGTTGCTCTCAAATGACAAGTGTCAAGTTCTCTCGAGCAGCCAACCAGCTAGTGGTTGTAGAGGCGGCTATTTATAGCCTAGGGAGCAGCCCGACATGATAAGACATAAATGCCCTTCAATGATATGACCGTTAGGTGGATAAGATATTTTGGGACAGTGGCGCGCCACGACAAAGAACGATCGGAAATTTGAATATCAAATTCCTCGGGGCTATCATGATCCTCCTTGTGTAGGCAATTAGACTGGCGAATTCCTAACTCCTCGATCGAGACAAATTCCTCGTGACGGAAGATTTCGTCTCACATCAAGAAGAAATTGACTGAATCTGTATGAGATTTCAAAGGCTTCACTCGAAGGATTGGTAGGTGTAGGATTTTGAGTTGAGCATCACATGGAAATTTTTCCTTAGTATTTCCTCGACCCCCTTTAACAGTACGGTGTTTCCTATGACTCAAGAAAGAGAAAAATGAAACTACAAAAACAAAAGTCTTCACGCTTCATGTTCCTCAAACGAATACCGAGTCTTCAAGGTCACACCAATTTCTTCACTTTCAAAGTCTTCAGAAAGTCTTCAGAATATCAAAGTCTTCAGTTGAAGAACTTCATTTTTAGGGGTCGACTTTCTCTGTAAATATCAAACTCCTCATAGACTTATAGATCTGTGTATACTCACAAACGCATTAGTTCCTTAACCTATAAGTCTTCAATACACCAAAATCACTAAGGGGCACTAGATGCACTTACAGGTTCTTGAAGCCGAGTGGAAGCGCCTACTTCAAAAAACACGGCACGAGGCTCGGAGGTAGGCTGTCCGAGACTACTACGCCTCGACTAACATCAGGAGGCAGAAGAAGAAGTGTCGCGTCAAGTATCTGAGTAAGGACAAGTACATGAAGGTAATTACCTATTCTTAAGGCCTCGTACTAGTTTCCTTGATTTGATTCATAGGCGTAGCGCTGAAATTTCTCTTTGTCTAACTTAGGTGCCCCGAGATGGTGTGCGGATAAGATGGCCTGTTGGGAGAGGTTGGTGGATGAGTGGTGCTCTCCCCAATGGTTAGCCGTCCACAACAAGGCCAGGGACAAGCATGCCCAAATGCAAGGTGTGCCACACCATCAAGGGAGCTCCAATCTATTTGAGTATAGGGGTCACTAGGTATGTGGTTCGATCCCTTAATGATCCATGCAATTTCATTCTTCATGCTTGCTTTAATTACTAATTTACCCTGTTACTCTCTTTCAGGCGCGTGAAATTATCGGTAACAGATAGTTTTATGATAAGGTAATCCGTAACGGGTAACAAGTAACAAAAGTAAACAAGCTGCAGCAAGGTGGCCCAATCCTTTTTGTAGCAAAGGACAAGCCTGGACAAACTCTTATATAAAGGAAAGCGCTCCCGAGGACACATGGGAATTATCGTCAAGCTAGTTTTCATCATGCTCATATGATTTGCGTTCGTTACTTTGATAATTTGATATGTGGGTGGACCGGTGCTTGGGTACTGCCCTTACTTGGACAAGCATCCCACTTATGATTAACCCTCTCTACAAGCATCCGCAACTCACTGAAAGAAGAATTAAGGTAAACCTAACCATAGCATGAAACATATGGATCCAAATCAGCCCCTTACGAAGCAACGCATAAACTAGGGTTTAAGCTTCTGTCACTCTAGCAACCCATCATCTACTTATTACTTCCCAATGCCTTTCCCTAGGCCCAAACAATGGTGAAGTGTCATATAGTCGACGTTCACATAACACCACTAGAGGAAAGACAACATACATCTCATCAAAATATCAAACAAATACCAAATTCACATGACTACTTATAACAAGACTTCTCCCATGTCCTCGGGAACAAACGTAACTACTCACAAATCACATTCATGTTCATAATCAGAGGGGTATTAATGTGCATAAAGGATCTGAACATATAATCTTCCACTGAATAAACCAACTAGCATCAACTACAAGGAGTAATCAACACTACTAGCAACCCACAGGTACCAATCTGAGGTTTTGAGACAAAGATCAGATACAAGAGATGAACTAGGGTTTGAGAGGAGATGGTGCTGGTGAAGATGTTGATGGAGATTGACCCCCTCCCGATGAGAGGATCGATGGTGATGACGATGGTGACAATTTCCCCCTCCCGGAGGGATGTTTCCCCGGCAGAACAGCTCCGTCGGAGCCCTAGATTGGTTCTGCCAAGGTTCCGCCTCGAGAAGGCGGCGCTTTGTCCCGAAAGCTTCCTTCTGATTTTTTTCCAGGGCAAAAGACACCTTATACCAGAAGATGGGCATCGAGGGGCTTCAGGTGGCCCACGAGGCAGGAGGCGCACCCAGGGGGTAGGGCGGGCCCTCCACCCTCGTGGATAGTGGGGGGGGGCCTCTGGTGCTTTCTTCGCCCAATATTTTTAATATATTCCAAAACTGACTTTCGTGGAGTTTTAGGACTTTTGGAGTTGTGCAGAATAGGTCCCTAATATTTGCTCCTTTTCCAGGCAAGAATTCCAGCTGCCGGCATTCTCCCTCTTCATGTAAACCTTGTAAAATAAGAGAGAAAGGCATAAGTATCGTGACATAATGTGAAGTAATAGCCCATAATGCAATAAATATCGATATAAAAGCATGATGCAAAATGGACGTATCAACTCCCCCAAGCTTAGACCTCGCTTGTCCTCAGGCGGAAGCCAATATCGAAAAATATGTCCACATGTTTAGAGATAGAGGTGTCGATAAAATAAAATACGAACATGAGGGCATCATGATCATTCTTAGAAAAGCAAAATATATATATTGTCATATGATTTCTTATGCTAAAGTAACAATCTATTCACAATGTCTAGTATGAGTCAGAAACTTCATTGAAAAACTAGCAAACTATAATCTCAATCATTGAAGCAATTACAATTTATCATAACATCGGAAAGAGTCAATATAAGAGCTTTTCAGCAAGTCCACATACTCAACTATCATTTAGTCTTTCACAATTGCTAACACTCACGCAATACTTATGGTATGAAGTTTTAATCAGACACAGAGAAAGATAGGGGCTTATAGTTTTGCCTCCCAACCTTTTACCTCAAGGGTAACGTCAACAATAATGCTTTATGAAAACCCACATCCAATCTATATATATATATATATATATATATATATATATATATATATATATATATATATATATATATATATATATATATATATATATATATATATATATATATATATATATATATATATATATATATCAGGATCTTTCCAACACATAGTGCTTGCCAAAGGATAAAGTGTAAAAGGAAGGTGAAGATCACCATGACTCTGTATAAGGTATAAGACAAAAATAAAAGATAGGCCCTTCGCAGAGGGAAGCAGAGGTTGTCATGTGCTTTTATGGTTGGATGCACAAAATCTTAATGCAAAAGAACATCATTTTATATTGCCACTTGTGATAGGGACCTTTATTATGCAGTCTGTCGCTTTTATTTCTTCCATATCACAATCTCGTATAAAGCTTATTTTCTCCACACTAATAGATCATACATATTTAGAGAGCAATTTTTACTGCTTGCAACAATGACAACTTGCTTGAAGGATCTTACTCAATCCATAGGTAGATATGGTGGACTCTCATGGCAAAACTGGGTTTAAGGATATTTGGAATCACAAGTAGTAACACTACTTGGTGTAAAGAATTTGGCTAGCATGAGGGTTAAAGGCAAGCTCAACATGTTGGATGATCCATGATAATATAATATATTTCATTTCGGATATAAGAAAACATAACCCATTACGTTGTCTTCCTTGTCCAACATCAACTTTTCAGCATGTCATATTTTAATGAGTGCTCACAATCATAAAAGATGTCCAAGATAGTATATTTATGTGTGAAAACCTCGCTTTCTTTATTACTTCCTATTAATTGCAACAATGACCAAAACTATGTTTGCCAACTCTCAACAACTTTTATTCATCATACTCTTTATATGTGAAGTCATTACTCTCCATAAGATCAATATGATATGTTTATTTCTTTTTATTCTTTCCTTTTTCTTTTATTCCCTCAAGATCATAGCAAGATAACCAAGCCCTCGACTCAAGACTAATCTTTATTACATATAGCTCATGGACTCGATTACATAGATAAGGATCAACACAAAAACTCAAAGCTAGATCATGCTAAACTTTATTCTACTAGATCAAGCTATAACCAAAAGGATCGAACTAACAAAAACGGTAAAGATAGAAGTGTGATGGTGATATGATACGGGGCACCTCCCCCAAGCTTGGAAGTTGCCAAGGGGAGTGCCCATGCCCATATATTTATGTCTCTTTCTTCGGAGGTAGTGATGTGATATTTTTGGCGATGATGCCCCTTAGGATACGGTTCTCTTCCTCGAGCTTATTGACTTGCTGCTTAAGATCCATTGTTTCCTTCCGGAGTTTACCAGCGACGGCTAAAGATTCTTTCACCCATGGATGTTGCATAGCTGCGGGAGAAGAAGTAACACTCTTTTTCATATTTTCATAAGAAAGAAATCTAGCATTGGGAGGGATAAACGAATTTGGAATTGCTGAGCTCTAGAGTTCCTCCATCATAAATCTAGCTTGGAGACGAGAGGTAACTTCTTGATGTTCCTCCATGGAATCTATCCTTTTCAAGTCGGCCTCCATCTCTTCCTCAGTTGATGGCCCAAAGTGATCAGCATCGCTGTTTGCTTTTGGCCACGGTGTCGGGTGAGATACCCGGCTCTCCCCGACTGACTCTTGAGAAGACATCTTCATCTAATCTGCGGCAGAAACAACTCAAAACAAAAAATAGAGGATTTTGTCGTGGTACGGTGGTCAAAACCTTCGGGAGATTATATAATGAATTTTTACCGACCAAAAGAAGTATCATGCAAGAAAACGGAGTCCGGAGGGCACACGAGGTGTCCACGAGGCGCACTCCACCCTCGTGGATGCCTCGTGTCCTTCTGGACTACTTATTTTCCTATTTTCTTAAGTATTCTAAAACGGAGAAAAATTGCTGTTAGAACTGTTTTGGAGTCGGTTTACTTACCGTACCACATACCTATTCCTTTTCGGAGTCTGAAACTTTCTGGAAAGTGTCCCTTATGTACTCCTCCGGGGTAATGGTGTCAATAACATTGGTTTCACCATTTATGGGATTACCTGAGATATAATGTTTGATTCTTTGACCGTTCACCACCTTCGGATTTGTGCCTTCGAAGTTGTTGATTTTTATGGCACCGGAATGATAGACCTCCTCGATAACGTAAGGACCTTCCCATTTAGAGAGGAGTTTTCCTGCAGAAAATCTTAAACGAGAGTTGTATAACAAAACATAATCACCTACATTAAACTCACGCTTTTGTATCTTGTTGTCATGCCATCTTTTAACTTTTTCTTTAAACAGTTTGGCATTCCCATAGGCCTGGGTTCTCCACTCATCAAGTGAGCTAATGTCAAATAGTCTCTTCTCACCAGCAAGTTTGAAATCATAATTGAGCTCTTTAATGACCCATTATGCCTTATGTTCTAGTTCGAGAGGTAAGTGACATGCTTTTCCATAAACCATTTTATACCCATAGGATTTTTATATGCAGTTATATAGGCCCATAATGCATCATCAAGTTTCTTGGACCAATTCTTTCTAGATCTGTTAACAGTCTTTTGCAAAATTAATTTAATCTCTCTATTACTCAGTTCTACTTGACCACTAGACTATGGGTGGTATGGAGATGCAATTCTATGATTAACATCATACTTAGCAAGCATTTTACGAAAAGCACCATGAATAAAATGAGAACCACCATCAGTCATTAAGTATCTAGGGACTCCAAACCTCGGAAAAATAACTTCTTTAAGCATCTTAATAGAGGTGTTATGATCAACACTACTAGTTGGAATAGCTTCTAACCACTTAGTAACATAATCAACAGCAACTAAAATATGTGTATACCCATTAGAGGAAGGATACAGTCCCATAAAATCAAAGCCCCAAACATCAAATGGTTCAATAACAAGTGAATAGTTCATAGGCATTTCTTGACGTCTACTAATATTACCAATTCTTTGACATTCATCGCAAGACAAGACAAACTTGCGGTCATATTTGAAGAGAGTAGGCCAATAAAAACCGAATTGCAATACCTTATGTGCAGTTCTATCTCCAGCGTGGTGTCCTCCATATGCCTCGGAGTGACACTTGCATAGGATCTGTTCCTGTTCATGCTCAGGTACACAACGTCTATAACACCATCTACTCCTTTATAAAGGAGTGGGTCATCCCAAAAGTAATGTCTTAAATCATAGAAAAATGTTTTCTTTTGCTGGTATGTGAAACTAGGTGGTATAAATTTAGCAACAATGTAATTAGCATAATCAGCATACCATGGAGCAGTACGAGAGGCATTTTTTACAGCCAATTGTTCATCAGGAAAGCTATCACCAATAGGTAGTGGGTCATGAAGAACATTCTCTAACCTAGACAAGTTGTCTGCAACGGGGTTCTTGCTACCTCTTGAGCACTGCGTTGGTTTTCCCTTGAAGAGGAAAGGGTGATGCAGTAAAGTAGCATAAGTATTTCCCTCAGTTTTTGAGAACCAAGGTATCAATCCAGTAGGAGACCATGCGCGAGTCCCACACACCTACACAAACAAACAAGAACCTCGCAACCAATGCGATAAAGGGGTTGTCAATCCCTTCACGGTCACTTACGAGAGTGAGATCTGATAGATATGATAGGATAATTTTTTTGGTATTTTTATGATAAAGAGTAGATAGAAATGCAAAGTAAAATAAATGGCAATAGAAATAACTAAGTGTTGGAAGATTAATATGATGGAAAATAGACCCGGGGGCCATAGGTTTCACTAGTGGCTTCTCTCAAGAGCATAAGTATTACGGTGGGTAAACAAATTACTGTCAAGCAATTGATAGAATTGAGCATAGTTATGAGAATATCTAGGTATGATCATGTATATAGGCATCACGTCCGCGACAAGTAGATCGAAACGATTCTGCATCTACTACTATTACTCCACACGTCGACCGCTATCTAGCATGCATCTAGAGTATTAAGTTAATAAGAACAGAGTAATGCTTTAAGTAAGATGACATGATGTAGAGGGATAAACTCATGCAATATGATATAAAAGCCCCATCTTTTTATCCTCGATGGAAACAATACAATCGTGCCTTGCTACCCTAACATCCTTTGGGAAAGGACACATAAGATTGAACCCAAATCTAAGCACTTCTCCCATTGCAAGAAAGATCAATCTAGCAGGCCAAACCAAATTGATAATTTGAAGAGACTTGCAAAGATAACCAATCATACATAATAGAATTGTGAGAAGATTCAAATATTGTTCATAGATAAACTTGATCATAAACCCACATTTCATCGGTCTCGACAAACACACCGCAAAAGAAGATTACATCGAATAGATCTCCACAAGAATCATGGAGAACTTTGTATTGAGATCCAAAAAGAGAGAAGAAGCCATCTAGCTAATAACTATGGACCCGAAGGTCTGAGGTAAACTACTTACACATCATCGGAGGGGCTATGGTGTTGATGTAGAAGCCCTCCGTGATCAATGCCCCCTGCGGCAGGACGCAGGAAAAGGCCCCAAGATGGGATCTCACTGGTACAGAAGGTTGCGGCATTGGAATTAGGTTTTCGTGGATGCTTCTGTTGGTTTGGGGGTACCTAGGTATATATAGGAGGAATAAGTACGTCGGTGGAGCAACATGGGCCCCATGAGGGTGGAGGGCGCGCCTGGGGGGGGGGTATAGGCGCGCCCCCTGCCTCGTGCTCTCCTCGTTGCTTTCTTTATGTGGAATCCAAGTCCTCTGGATCACGTTTGCTCCGAAAATCACGTTCCCGAAGGTTTCATTCCGTTTGGACTTCGTTTGATATTCTTTTTCTGCGAAACTCTGAAATAGGCAAAAAATAGCAATTTGGGCTGGGCCTCCGGTTAATAGGTTAGTCCCAAAAATAATATAAGTGTATAATAAAGCCCATTAAACATCCAAAACATAATATAATATAACATGGAGCAAGCAAAAATTATACATACGTTGGAGACTTATCAAGCATCCCCAAGCTTAATTCTTGCTCGTCCTCGAGTAGGTAAATGATAAAAACAGAATTTTTGATGTGGAATGCTACTTAGCATAATTTCAATGTAGTTCTTCTTATTGTGGCACGAATGTTCAGATTCGTCAAGATAAAAGTTTAATATTGACATAAAAACAATAATACTTCAAGCATGCTAACCAAGCAATTATGTCTTATCAAAATAACATAGCCAAAGCAAGTTATCCCTACAAAATCATATAGTCTGGCTATGCTCCATCTTCCCCACACAAAATATTCATATCATGTACAACCCTGGTTTTAGCCAAGCAATTGGTTCATACTTTTTAACGCGCTTCAGCCTTTTCAACTTTTACGCAATACATGAGCGCAAGCCATGGATATAGCACTATGGTGGAATAAGGTATAATGTTAGGGGTTATGTGGGAAGACAAAAAAGGAGAAAGTCTCACATCGACGAAGCTAATCAACGGGGTATGGAGATGCCCATCAATTGATGTCAATGCAAGGAGTAGGGATTGCCATGCAATGGATGCACTAGAGCTATACGTATATGAAAGCTCAAACAAAAGAAACTAAGTGGGTGTGCATCCAACTTGCTTGCTCACGAAGACCTCGGGCATTTGAGGAAGCCCATCATTGGAATATACAAGCCAAGCTCTATAATGAAATTTCCCACTAGTATATGAAAGTGACAAAATGAGAGACTCTCTATCATGAAGATCACGGTGCTACTTTGAAGCACAAGTGTGGTAAAAGGATAGTAACATTGTCCCTTCTCTCTTTTTCTCTCATTTTTTTAATTTGGGACTTTTTTCTTTTTTTTGCCTCTTTTTTTTCTTTTTATTTAGTCTGGGGTCTCATCCCGACTTGTGGGGGGATCATAGTCTCCATCATCCGTTCCTCACTTGGGACAATGCTCTAATAATGATGATTATCACACTTATATTTACATACAACTCATGAATTACAACTCAATACTTAGAATAAGATATGACTCTATGTGAATGCCTCCGGTGGTGTACCAGGATATGCAATTAATCAAGAGAGACATGTATGAAACAATTATGAATGGTGGCTTTGCCACAAATACGATGTCAACTACATGATCATGCAAAGCAATATGACAATGATGGAGCGTGTTATGATAAACGAAACGATGGAAGGTTGCACGGAAATATATCTCGGAATGGCTATGGAAATGCCATAGTAGGTAGGTATGGTGGCTGTTTTGAGGAAGGTATAAGGAGGTTTATGTGTGATAGAGCGTATCATGTCACGGGGTTTGGACGCACCGGCGAATTTTGCACCAACTCTCAAGGTGAGAAAGGGCAATGCACGGTACCGAAGAGGCTAGAAAATTGCGGAAAGGTAAGTGTGCATATAATCCATGGACTCACATTAGTCATAAAGAACTCATATACTTATTGCAAAAATTTGTTAGCCCTCAAAGCAAAGTACTACTACGCATGCTCTTAGGGGAAGGGTTGGTAGGAGTTAACCATCGCGCGATCCCGACCGCCACACAAAGGATGACTATCAACAAATACCTCATGCTCCGACTTCGTTACATAACGGTTCACCATACGTGCATGCTACGGGAATTACAAACTCCAACACAAGTATTTCTCAATTTCACAATTACTCAACTAGCACAACTATGATATTACCACCTTTATATCTCAAAACAATTATCAAGCATCAAATTTCTCATGATATTATGATTAAAGCAAATTGCCATTCTGTTTTAAGACTCTCAAAATAATATAAGTGACGCATGAGGGATCAATAGTTTCTATAAAACAAATCCACCACTGTGCTCTAAAAGATATAAGTGAAGCACTAGAGCAAAAACTATATAGCTCAAAAGATATAAGTGAAGCACATAGAGTATTCTAATAAATACCGATTTGTGTGTGTCTCTCTCAAAAGGTGTGTACAGCAAGGATGATTGTGGTAAACTAAAAAACAAAGAATCAAATCATACAAGACGCTCCAAGCAAAACACATATCATGTGGTGAATAAAAATATAGCTCCAAGTAAAGTTACCGACGGAAGTAGACGAAAGAGGGGATGCCTTCCGGGGCATCCCCAAGCTTTCGATTTTTGGTGTCCTTAGATTATCTTGGGGTTCCATGGGCATCTCCAAGATTATGCTCTTGCCACTCCTTGTTCCATAATCCATCAAATCTTTTACCCAAAACTTGAAAACTTCACAACACAAAACTTAGCAGAAAATCTCGTGAGCTCCGCTAGTGAAAGAAAACAAAATACCACTTCAAGGTACTGTAATGAACTCATTATTTATTTATATTGGTGTTAAACCTACTATATTCCAACTTCTCTATGGTTTATAAACTATTTTACTAGCCATAGATTCATCAAAATAAGCAAACAACACACGAAAAAAAGAATCTGTCAAAACACAACAGTCTGTAGTAATCTGTAACTAACGCAAACTTCTGGAACTCAAAAATATCTACCAAAATAGGACGACCTAGACAATTTGTTTACTGATCTGCTGCAATTAGAATCAGTATTTTATCATGTTCTGGTGATTTTTAACAATTTTTTTCGTGAACAGAAAGTTTCTGGAATATGGCAATACGAAATTTTATCAGTGCACAAAAAATAGTGCAAACCGGAGATAATAGTAATAATAATAAATTAAAAAAATTGTTGCATAATGAATAATTTATGCAAAGTGAGTAATAAAAGAAATATGGCATGTGCGCCGAACACTCGATGAGGTAGAGCTCTCTCGGCGATGCCGAAGTCCCCGAGGCAACCGAACACGTCGGTATGGCAACACGACCAACAAGGTGATCACGCGAGCCGATTTACACCGATTGGGACGACGGCGTCGGCTTGCCGAAGAGACCATGTGACGCAGTCGAAGTCCATTACCTGCACATGTAAAATAGTGCAGGCCAACAATAATAATATAAATACATAAAAATCCTCGCGTAATTAATTTATGCAAAATAATTTATTTAAAGATATGTGGACTGGCGCCGAAGTCAATGTCGATGTAGGGCGTCGACGTGATGTGGTAAAGGCATGGCAAAGCCTGAATTCACAGGTCGGTCCGAGTTCCGGATGCGGCGTTCGCCGAACTATGTACGGAAACTGACCGAACCACCACGCGATCGTCGTTAATACGGCCACCATTTGATAGACCTGTGTACAGATGATGGAACAAACCAGAGTAATAATTCCTTGGGAAAAATAAAACCAAACAAGCAAAAATTGCTAGGATTAATAGCACCTGGTTTATTTGTTGTAGCAGTCCAAAGAAAAGTGACTCCTAAAATTGGGACTCGACCCGCACACCCGTTGCTTGATGGGCGATGAAGCAATGGCATGGTAATGCTGGCAAAGGTAGGCTCGCCGAGGCAAAGCCCCTGGTCCAGCTAACGTGACGAAGCTGGTCGGTTGGTGACGTCGAAGTCTTCGTAGTAGGTTGATTAAAGGGATGGCGAAGCCCCCGGTCCAGACGAGGTGACGGAGCAGGTCGATAAGGAGATGCTGCAT
Source organism: Aegilops longissima (assembly GCA_021605205.1). Taxonomy (NCBI): domain Eukaryota; kingdom Viridiplantae; phylum Streptophyta; class Magnoliopsida; order Poales; family Poaceae; genus Aegilops; species Aegilops longissima. The sequence goes on along the minus strand of JAHIAM010000009.1, from coordinate 384 downwards.
CTACCATGTCAGCCGAGCTTTTGAAGTAGTTCGGCGTGATGGACATCGGCTCGAAGAAGCAACGGTGCGGCCATGCCGATGCAGGTCGTAACTCGTGTCGTGGTCAATGCCGGCTCGATGAAGTGACCGTGCGGCGATGCTAGTGTGCCCGCTCCGTGTAATCCATAGGGCGGCGATGTTGGGGGTGATTTATCCTTCGCGATGCCGAACTATTGTTCGGCTTGCCGAGATGATGATCTGAAGAAGCTGAGCTCGGCTCAACAAAGCGACGACGTGTCTAGCGCAGGTCGGCAGCCGTGGAGCAACGTTGTCGGGCTCGTTTGACACCGGCAGGATGGCGAAGATCATATTGGAAAAGTCTTTAAAATTAGTGGGATGTGTTTG